>VWZE01012089.1:10985-21281 GCA_013396675.1 Eubucco bourcierii | reverse complement strand
GATCCTGGAAGGCTACTCTAAGGTCTCCTGGAAGCCTTCTCTTCTCCAGGCTGCACAGCCCCAACTCTCTCAGCCTGTCCTCATAGCAGAGCTGCTACAGCCCTCCAAATGCTGTTCCTTCTCCAAGTGCTTGGGCAAGAGCCTGTTTGAGAAAGTTACTTGGGTGCCTTGGCAGCAGCAGTTGTTTTCCAACCCAGAGCAAAGCCATCAGGGCAACAGATGATGTTTACTTCATGTGACATAATGCTCAACTCAAATATTATTTAGTGGTGCTCTCTTTCATGTCCTGACAACTCTGAGAGTGCCTCTGTATGACAAAAAGCTGTGGAACAACTTTCTGCAGCTTCGTCTTGTGTTGTGTGTGGAGTGAATATTTGTCTTTTCTTTAGCCAACTCAGGCTGATCCCAGAAGAGCTACATCAGATCAGACTGAAGCCATTCGTGTTTGGTTTGCTTAGCACAAATTTATCACCATCCACAGGAGAGACTGGAAAAGGACTGTGATGGGCTTAGGGTAACGAAGATGCTGAGAGGGATGCAGAAGCTCTGCTATGAGGATAGGCTGAGAGTATTTGGGCTCTGCAGCCTGGAGAAGAGAAGGCTTCCAGGAGACCTTAGAGTAGCCTTCCAGAATCTGAAGTGGGCTGCAGGAAGGCTGGGGAGGGACTATCGACAAGGTCTTGCAATGCCAGGACAAGGGCAATGGGTTTGAAGTGTCAGAGGGAAGATTTAGACTGGATGTTAGGAGGAAGTTGTTTGCAGTGAGGGTGGTGAGACACTGGCACAGGTTGCCCAGGGAGGTTGTGGCTGCTCCCTTCCTGGAGGTGTTCAAGACCAGGTTGGAGGAGGCCTTGAGTGACCTGTGCTATTGGGAGGTGTCCCTGCCTATGGCAGGGGGTTGGGACTGGATGATCCTTGAGGTCCCTTCCAACCATCCCATTCTATGATTCTATGATTCTATGAATTCAAGGTCAGCCAGAGCATTTGATGAAGTGGGAGTGATTAATATACATTTCAGCAATGGATTATAGGGAAAAAAAGCTCAGATTATCACCCAAAAAGAGTGTTGCTTCTTCCAAATGTGTTCAGGTGTTTAAACTCAGGCATCTGTTCCTACCAGCGTCATTTGCTGGGCACTGTTGCCCTCATTCCAGATCAGAACTGTGTTAATATCATGGAATCATCAACTCTCTCAACCTGTCCTCAGAGCAGAGCTGCTGAAGCACTCTCAGCATCTTTGGGGCCTCCTCTGGACCCACTCCAACTCTTCCATGTCCTTCCTGTGCTGGGGGCTTCAGAACTGCACACAGGACTGCAGCTGGGGCCTGAGGAGAGCAGAGCAAAGGGGCACAATCCCCTCCCTTGCCCTGCTGGCATTTTGGAGCTCTTTTTCCAACCTTAATGATTATATGATTCTAACTGGGTGAAACACTAATGTGAGAAGTCCTAAATGTGGGTAATGGCTGAATGCCACAAAAATGTCATGAATATTCACTGATTTTTTTGCAGGAGTTTGCCTGAGTTGTGCTTACATCTTTTGTATTCACTTCTCATGGATACTCAGACCGTTAGACTTTACTGGTAGCAGCATGCAGGCATTGAACACAGGATGTCATTGGCAGGAGTATTTTGAGAAATGGAGCTTTACATTCCCATTCACAGGGGAGAAAGAAAAAAAAAAAGGCAGAATAAAAATTTTAAAAATAAGAAAAAAAGAAAAAAAAAAAGAAAAAAGGGAAAAAGAAGAAAAAAGAAGAAAAAAAGAAGGTGGTGGTGGGGGGAAAGTGATGTGAAATATTCAGGTCATTGTTTAATAAAAGGCCTTTGGAGTTGAAGTTGAGTTTGTTATAGGCCTGGCTGCTGGGGTGCCAAGTACAAAAGGGGTAATAGCCGCTGAGGCCAAGTGATGGTCAGCTTGACCTCTGCAAAGCAGCATCTCTGTATTGCTTAGGGTGGGTGGTTTCTGTGTTTTAATTCCCCACATAAAACTTTCCTCTGGGTGTACTATGCACAACCCTCTGAGCAACTTCTCAGCAGTAAAAACAATGAATCATAGAATGGTAAGGTTGGAAGGGACTTCAAAGATCATCCAGTTCCAACCCCCTGCCATAGGCAGGGACACTTCCCACTAGTACAGGGCACGCAAGGCCTCCTCCAACCTGGTTCTGAACAGCTCCAGGGAGGTTGCGGAGCACAGAAGCACCCAACCTGATCTTTGATCACATTGGGTGATTCTGTGCTCCACAACCTCCCTGGGCAACCTGTGCCAGTGTCTCACCACCCTCACTCCAAACAACTTCCTCCTAACATCCACTTTCAATCTCCCCTCTGCCAGCTTTAACCCACTGCCCCTTGTCCTGTCATTGCAAGACCTTGTCAATAATCCCTTTTCAACCTTCCTGTAGGCCCCCTTCAGATACTGGAAGAATAGTAAGAATAGTAAGAAGAGAGAAAGTTGGGTTTGTCTCACTGCTCTTCTTTTAAGAAGATAGAAATTTGGGGTTGTCTCACTGCTTCTGTTCTCCATTGCTCACAACAGGCTGCAGACTCCCCTCCCAGATGTGCAGGCAAAGAAGAACCTAGTTGCCTTCTGCGCCTATTCCCCAGAGCCTGCTTTAGCAGAACCAGGCCCACTCTGCTGGCACACAAACCCTGGTGTCCAGCTGGTGGTGAGGGGCATCTCTTGCTTTACTTGTTGCTGCCTGTTTTTTTAGGGCAGCATTTTTCTGCCACTTTTGGCCTTGAGACAAGCTTTGTCTGAACAAGCAGGAGGGAACCTTTCTTGGCAGCTCCCTTCTCCTCTCTTGTTTCTCCTGGTGTTTTGGCTCTTTCTCCCCTCTCTGTTTATTCCCCCAGGAGAATTCCCACTAGCAGAACTGTTGAGACTCCAGCAAGGGTGCAACAGTCACAAATGTGCAACCACATTTCACTTTGCAGGGAGAGAAAAGGAGCAGATACTGGGTGAAGAGAGCTGCCCCAGTCCAGGTAATATTGGTGCAGATGCAGGGTCAGACCTAAATTGACATGATTTGTCCCACAGCTCAGGTTGCTTTAGATGCCAGCAGCAAGGAGAACTGTGTCAACCACTCACAAAGCTAGCAGGACAGGTCCAATTGATGGGATGAAGCTCAGCAAGAAACCACAGTCACCTTCTCCCTTTGAAAATTTCAGGGAGCAGGTCTGCCCTGCAAGAAAACATTTGCAATGCACCTTTAATCCCTGCATTGTCTCCAAGTGCCTTTCCTTTCAGGAATTCAGATTTTGGATGCTCAGAGGAGAAGATCAGGTCTAGATGTTAACAGATTTGGCTAATTTGGGCAAGAGCTTTGAGTCCTCACCCAGAGTAATCAGAAACTGGAGGTGCAGAGATGTGTTACTGCCTCTTCACTGGCACAGCAAGAGGTGAGGATGTTTACTTCGCTTTTCGCCCTCCACTCTTGAGACAGTTCTTTGGCTGACACAAGTCATCCCCAGGAGAAGGAGCTGTTTGTTGGCTTACCCCAGGGCAAGATCTGCCTGTCCCACCTTCTTTTGGAGCTTTTGCAATATTTACTTTTCTCCTTAACTGTGATTACCTCTAAAACATTGCAGTGAAACCCTCAAATTTCCTGAAAGAGTTTTCCCAGCAATAAACATCGCTGTGACTCTGGCTGCATCCATCTTTCCCTGCCCTAGGCAGGGCTGTCTAGGTTCTGCAAGAGGGTGCTGTGTGCTGAGATCTACCTTCAGAAACCTTCTCTCCTACAAGCCTGGGATGGATACCTACAGCAAAACTCTTCTAATTTTGGAAAGGAGCTTTTTTTGCCTTGTGAGAGATGTTATGAACTCCATTGTGATGATATGAGAGTGGATTCAGAGGGCTTCTCTAGCTCTCTGTCCTTAAACCCAGAGACTGTAACTTAAGCACTAATTTTAAGCCAGAAGCCTGGTGTCCTATGTTAAAAGGAAGCTGAAAGTTGATAATGACATTAGTCTTTTCTCACTTTAGCACAGCCCCTTGGGGGGAATCGTAGAATCATAGAATGGTAAGGTTGGAAGGGACCTCGAGGATCATCCAGTTCCAACCCCCTGTCATAGGCAGGGACACCTCCCACTAGCACAGGGCACTCAAGACCTCCTCCAGCCTGGCCTTGAACACCTCCAGGGAGGGAGCAGCCACAACCTCCCTGGGCAACCTGTGCCAGTGTCTCACCACCCTCACTGCAAACAACTTCCTCCTAACATCCACTTTCAATCTCCCCTCTGACACTTCAAACCCATTGCCCTTTGTCCTGGCATTGCAAGACCTTGTCTATAGTCCCTCCCCAGCCTTCCTGGAGCCTCCTTCAGATCCTGCAAGGCTACTCTAAGGTCTCCTGGCAGCCTTCTCTTCTCCAGGCTGCAGACCCCCAGAAGCAGCCTCCACAGAGGACCATAGGGCTCTTGGTGACACCCAGAAGGACATATCTGAACCTAAAACCTCCCTGCCAGCCACGCAGGAGCCCACATCCAGCCTTAATGGCTCTGCCATCCATTGATACATTACAGGAGTGGCTTTGAACTTTGGCTTTATCTGTCAGAGCTGTTGGCTTGCCTGACACAGGGACCTCTGTGGTCTGCCACAGAAGCATTGTTATGGGGCTGAGTCAAGTTGGGTGGTTGATCCCACATGTGTCAAACTGAGTGATCATAGAATGGTAAGGTTGGAAGTGACCTCAAAGCTCACCCAGTTCCAACCTCGTGCCATAGTTAGGGACAACTCCTAGTAGTACATTCAAGGGCTCATCCAACCTGGTCCTGAACACCTCCAGGGAGGGAGCAGCCACAACCTCCCTGGGCAACCTGTGCCAGTGTCTCACCACCCTCACTGCAAACAACTTCCTCCTAACATCCACTTTCAATCTCCCCTCTGACACTTCAAACCCATTGCCCCTTGTCCTGGCATTGCAAGACCTTGTCAATAGTCCCTCCCCTGTAGCCCCCTTCAGATCCTGCAAGGCTACTCTAAGGTCTCCTGGAAGCCTTCTCTTCTCCAGGCTGCAGAGCCCCAACTCTCTCAGCCTCTCCTCACAGTACAGCTGCTGCAGCCCTCTCAGCATCTTGGTGGCCTTCTCTGGACCCACTCCAACAGTTCCATATCCTTCGTGTGCTGATGGAGGGCAAGGGCAGCTCTGTCTCCCTGTGCCTTCTCCCAAGTGAGGCAGGCATGGCACAGAGCAGCCTTCAGCATGGTCCAGCTCCTCACAGGATGGTCAGTGGGGAGGTTTGTCTCTTGACAAACCAGCTGGGAGCCTTTCCTAAGCACTGCATGGGGCTGGGCTTGAGTCTCCCTGCCTTGAAGAGCAGGACCACACAGCAAGTCTGCCCATCCAACGGGGGATGCTGCTGTGTCTGTGTCTGCTCTGATGTCTGGCTACTGCTTGGCAGGAGCCACTCCTGCTCTGCTGGGCAAGGTGGACTGCAAAACAGGCCCCAGGCATCTGCAGGACACAGCAAGGGGAGGCAGGCTGTCTGCAAAGGGCTGTGCTGTAAATTTCTCTATAAATACCCCAGGAATTACCTTTCTGTTTCTCTCAGGAAGATGTGCTTAACTAAACAGAGCAGCACCCAGGGGTTGCTTTGTTTGTTGATGCGGTTGGTCTCCATGCAGTACGGGGGCTCTGCCAGGTTGGAAACCCTATCAATATTTTGGTGACACTGAGTTACTAAGCTGCTGTCAAACCTTGCTGAGAAGGGGAGCAGATTCCCTCCCTGAAGCAAGCACCCTCGCTGAACTCTCAGCTCAGCGTTTTGGAGCCCAGTTTTTACATTTTATGGCAACGTTGTTATCTAGTCCTACTCAGCTTCAGGGACAGCTGCAATCAGGGTGCTCTGCTCTCCCTTCTGAAGGAGCCGAGCTGATAACACACCTCCCTACAGTGCTCATGGCAGGAGGTGGGAGCAGGATGCTGGAAGAGCATTTTCTTTGGGGAGGCAGTCCCCGGCCCAGCCCAGCTCCCCATCCAGCTGCGGTCACCCCACGGGGGTGGCTTTGCACCAGGCGGGCAGGTTGGGCTGGGCCGAGGGTTGTTTTGTTTGTTCTCTTTGTGCTTTGACTCCGAGCCCTGGAAACCTCTGCCAAAATGCCTCAGGGTTAGAAGAGTCTGAAAATGTGTTTGTTTCAAGTATATTTGGCTGGGCTTTTATTTCAGGTGAGGTTCCCAGCACAGGTGTGAACTTTTTCGGGTGCTGGTTGTAATGCAAACAGTGAAGGTAGAGCTCCGATGTTCTGCCTGCATTTCATAATGCTCCAACTCACTTTGGGCTTTTTTATTTTGCCTTGTGGCCCTTAACAGTGTTCAGTTTCTTCCTTATTTATTAATTTACTATTTAAAAAACACTCTTACTTCCCTCCCACCCACTCCCAAGCCACATGTGGATGCAAGAGGTCCCTTAGTGGTGTCGTCTCTGTGTGGGGACACTGCACTGGGGCTCCTTTCCCTGGGGCTCCTTTCCCTGAGGCTCAGAGCTGTTTGGCTGGGTGGGAGTCCCTGGTGGGACTCATACAAAAGGGAAAGAGATTTTTTCCCCAGCTCTGCTAAAAAGCTGATAATTCATTGAACTGCCAAGCTGGCATTTTGCCTGAATCAACACAGAGTGCACAGAGTAGATTTCTCTTTCAAAGACAGGGCAAAAGTCTACCTTTTTTGCTTTGCCTTTTTTTCTCCCCAGTCTGATGGAGGACTTGTTGTCTGAAGGACTTGTTGAAATAGGGCTTTAAAAGTCAGGCAAGGATTTTTGTGACATACAAGGGACTTGTGGCATTCCTGTAAAAGAGGGCTGGAGTGAAGGGGTGTGGTGCTCAGGGGTTAACTTTATGTTTCTTTAGAAAATAATAATGTAAAAAAAAAAAAAATTAAAACATACAAGTTTTGACAGCAGAGCAAATCAACATAAAAAAGTAGATAATGAGATGATCTGTAACCCTTAAAGGATGAAGTCTGCTGGGGTTGCTGCAGGTGAGGAGACTAAGGGGTTTGGGGAAGCTTGTGATGCTTTTGAGAAAGTGATAGAAGGACATCTAAGGTGGCCTAAGGGGCAGGAGCTCTTTCTTCTTGTATCTCATTTATGAATGAGAATATTTTCATAATCAGACAGCAGAAGTGAGTCCCAGGTTTTTCCCTAGCCACATTTACTATTGCAATCCTCTTTGCTTTGTTGCTTGCTCAGCTCACAGTGGTAGAAACATCCAAGCAAAACCCTGGCCCAGGGAAGCCAGCAGCTTGCTTTCCCCTGTAGCTCCAGTGACTCAGGCACTTCAGCCAAGCACCTGGCCTCGGGAGCAGCTCTGCTGCCTGGAGGAAGTTTTTTCCTGGTACAGAGGGAGCACTCTTCCACCCTAAGGCTGGCATTACGTCTGGGTGCTCTCCTGATGGCTACTTGGGGTTGTCAGTTTTGCCACAGAGATCAATAAGGTTAAAGGAAAGCAGCAAAGTCAAGCAAGTTACCCCAAAGCTATCATTTCTAAGTGTGAAAGGATAAACTCACCTCCCAAAGCTCCATCTTAACTCAAAATGACAATACCTATCAGCTTTGCACTGATGAGGTCTAAAACAAGAGCCTGGTTCTACTCCCACGGACAAAACTGTCCCTTGAAAAGAAATGTATTAAAAAGGCCATTTTAGTGGCAGGATTTTAGTTCTGATTTTATCCTGATTCATTTAGGCTAATCTGCAATACTGGGAAAAATCCCCAAACCCTCAAATCCTTCCTGTGCCCACTGAGCCTGACATCTCTAGCTGTTGGCTGCTCTTGGCTTTGCCTGCCTCACTTGCTTTCCAAAGGAGACCTGGTTGTTTAAGGAGCTGCCCAAAGGCACTGGCAGATATTTGGATTTGACAAGAAAAAATTCTCCAATTTGAATAAAATAAGTGTGGGTGGGCATCTAGGGATGCTGCAGCCCTCAGTGTGTCACAAGCTTCGCTACAACGGGACAAGAGGACAACTTAAGGACAGCCCCAGTCTTCATTCTGCAGCCCTCTGGCTCCACAGCTCCTCTTGTCTGCTCAAGGGCTTGTGAGCTCTCAGAAAGTCTTACTGCTGGCTCTGCAAGGTGGGAGGATGGGCAGAGGCATAGGCTAATCTGCCAGAAACGAGACTTCCTGGAAAACCTCTAATGCAATCAAGATGCCATTACAGTGCAAGGCTCAGGATGGGGACAAGGCCCTTTGCTGAAGTAGACAAGGGAGAAATGCAATAGAACAGCTGCTGTGGCATCCTCCCTCATCCTCATTGGCACAGAGAGTCTGGTGAGAAGAAGGTGCGTGACCAGGGTTAGCTTTGATATGCTACAGGCTCCTCTAAATCCTTGAAGTTGGACCATGTTTTGCTTTCTGCAGGGCTATTCAGGGTCTGCCAGTGTCTTTCAGAGCCTTGCCCCATCCAGTCTCAAAGCTGCTGGCAGTGTTGGCCCATGGCACAGATTTAGGAAACTGAAACAGCACCAAAAAAACAGCTCAGGTGTGGAAGGGCAGCCCCAGAGGTGCACCCTTTCAGCTTGCTGCCATCCACTGGCCTTCGAGAAAGACATGGAAGTGTTGGAGTGGGTCCAGAGGAGGCCACCAAGATGCTGAGAGGGCTGCAGCAGCTGTGCTGTGAGGACAGGCTGAGAGAGTTGGGGCTCTGCAGCCTGGAGAAGAGAAGGCTTCCAGGAGACCTTAGAGTAGCCTTCCAGTGTCTGAAGGGGGCTCCAGGAAGGCTGGGGAGGGACTGTTGACAAGGTCTTGTAATGCCAGGACAAGGGGAATGGGTTTGAAGTGTCAGAGGGGAGATTGAAAGTGGATGTTAGGAGGAAGTTGTTTGCACTGAGGGTGGTGAGACACTGGCACAGGTTGCCCAGGGAGGTTGTGGAGCACAGAATCACCCAATGTGATCTTTGATCATGTTGGGTGATTCTGTGCTCCACAGACTCCCTGGAGGTTTTCAAGGCCAGTTTGGAGGAGGCCTTGAGTGACCTGTACTAGTGGGAGGTGCTTATGGCAGGGGATTTGAACTAGATGATCTTTGAGGTCCCTTCCAGCCTTACCATTCTATGATTCTATAAGGGCTGGAGGGCTTTTCCCTTCTCAAATCATATTGAGATCTCATTGAAGTCTCCTTTGAAAGAGAACCAGTTATAGCTCTTAGCATGGTTTCCTTGCTGAAGCGTGCCCCAGAAGTTGTAAGGACTCACATTTGCTATCTGTAGCTCGTTTCAACTTCAATAACAATGCCTGCTTTGAATTTGAAGGGCGATGGATTGCGGAGCTGCGTGCAAGCCATATGGCACCGTGCTGGGTCTTTTACACCATTGCCATTTGCAGCAGTCACAGCCAACCAATTTAGGTAGCTCCAGACATGCTCAAGCGACTGCCAAAGAGTGGCATTTATTTTGATTATCTTATTAATGCTTTATTCAATCAGGAGAAATCCCAGCAAATGTGTAGGAGGCTGCGCACAAGCAAGACTGCCCAAACCCAGGTGAGGGCCAGCAGACAGGCTGGGAGGAGAAGTGTTTGATAGGGCTTCGGATGCCTGCTTTCCAAAATCCCAAATGTTCCTCTTGTCAGCAAGGTCTCAGAAACTCTTATTGGAGGCAGAAGCCTTAGTTTACTTTGACTTGCCTTTCTCTGGGCTTTTCTGAACACAGCGGGTACAGCTGGTGAGAGCAGTGAGCTGGTGTGGGTTGGTACCCTAGCAAGCTGGGATTCACCCTGGGGGCATGGGAGGAGTATAAGGATGGGCTGAGCATGGAGGAGTCCCCATTTTCTGCCTCAACAGCCTTCAGCCAGCTGTAGCTTAGAGCCTTCCTGACCCAGAGGCTGTAGCACTGTGTTGGACTGAGGTGCTGGGTGCCACCTAGGCTGTGAGCATGTGACATGTATGTACCAGGTTAGGGTGGATCCCTCCCCTGGTAGAACAAAATCACCACAACACGTAGTTTTTTTTCTTTTTGGTTTTGTTATGAAGTCAAGAAAAAAAAGAACAAACTTATTTCTTACAGTTTAAATATAACAGTATAGGGAAGAGAAAACAAGAAAATTATTACAAATAGATATAATAACCTGCGGGAAGACGGGGAAGGGGTCAAGCGGCGGCGAAAGCAGCAGCAGCAGCAGCCAAAACAGCAGCGGGGGAAGATAGCAGCAGGCGCAGGCGAAGCAGCCGAAGCAGCAAGGGCAAAGTACAAGCTGTGCTTCCCAACATAAAGCTCTTGATGCTCCAATGAAATTATATTAACTTATCTATTGTTGCCATTATATAGCCTATCCCCAGAATATTCGCCTTACAGCTTCAACC
>VWZE01012088.1:19297-47436 GCA_013396675.1 Eubucco bourcierii | reverse complement strand
CGATCTCCTGGGTGAAGCAGGATCCTGAATTCCGGGCTGGAGCAGTCCAATTGGCTGCAGTGCTCGGCAAAGGGATCAGCTCTCAGGCCAGAGCGGCAGGTCGGCAAGTCCTGGGGTCGTAAATGCATCACTAGGCTGTCACTTAGACTTGGCCATTGTCACACTGGGGCTGGGCTGAGCTCAGGCGGGCAGCTGTACCCCAGCACGGGGCAAGCCCTGCAGTCCCTTAGCTTGGTGCGACAGACAGGCAGGGTCAGGTCTGCCATTTGTGGGGAAAGACAAGTCCCCTGCTACGTGATGCAAAGTAATGCAGACAGGTAGCAGACAAAATAATAGCAGTAGCAGCAAACAATTGAGTTGGTTGGGGGTTTTAAGAGTTTTGTCCGAGTGTTTTTGACCAATAGCAACAGACAAAAAAACATCCCTGGAACCAATCCTAAGTTACCTCACGAAAAAAGGAGATGCACAAGTCCAGCACCGTGACCTTTGTTTACCAGAGACAAAGCAGAGTGTATGGTAACTCCAATATCATGTCTCTATGGTAGACTGAGAGGCACCAAGGCTTTTGTCTGCTTTCTTCCTTCTTCCACCCGGGAAGAAGGGGGGGAGGGGGAAAATGGGTATTCAGGTGGATATTTAGGATATGTGTTTCAGATATAATTTATGCCTTCCACCACAAATGGTGTTGAGAAGCAGATGAGACCCAAGACAGGATATTCAGGAAATGTTTTAGTAGATTTGTATGTGTGTGGATGTGGAAAGGAATTGCTTTTGTTTGCAAAGGTGGTGAGATGAATAGTTGTGTGTTTGCTCATGTAGCAATATATAATGATCCATTTTAAGAAAAAGTAAAGCTCTGAGCTGACTGTCAGCTAGAGGCCAATTTTATGGACCACTTGCTCTGTTGCCTGTCATTTGCTACTTAAATGCCATTCTCTGGACATTGCTGTGGCTTCTTCTGATCCTGTGTCTTTCATAGCCTTTTCCAGAGGCTTTTTGTGTTTCAGGTGGGAGTTGTTTTCTTTCAGACAGCAATTAAGGTAATGTTAGTTGAGATTTTTTCATCCAGCAATGTCTAGCAGATAGGCAGGAAAGTTTTAGCAGTCTTTGTACTCAGATTTAGAATCTGTGTATGTGACAAAAATGTGTGTAGCAATGACAAACCAACAGAGTCACGTTCAGGTTTTTGCTAAGTGCAGCCTGTAAACGCTTTTCTTTGTTCACTGCTAGTGAAGCATTTGCTAAGTTTGATATCAAATTGGGGATGACCCAGTTGCAAGCAAGCAACCATCAGTAGTATTGCTGGTGTTTGGGGCTCCAGAATGGGCTTGGAACCATTTGAGTAGACTTCTTTTTTGAAGGTTCCAAAACTTTTCTTATAGTACCACAGTGAAACCACATCAGTGTCCAAGGCTGATTTTTCCTGTTGCTACTTGAGTCTAAGTTATCACCATTTCCCATTTCAGGTGATGATTTGTACATTCTGAAAAAAATGATGCTTGCCTAAATTTAAAAGATTCTCTTTTTATATCACTGTTTGGGCAGCTTGGATTTAAAACTTGCTGTTAATTTTTCAGTGAAGAGTGAAATTCATTTAAGAGAAATGCTGGGAGGCAGAACATGTTTCTTAATTTAGACTGAATTTAGTTTTTAGTTTTGTGTACAGGAAGAGGATTTTAAAAAAACCCTTAATTTACTTTTTGAAGTTCAAAAATCTGAACTTCTGCCTTCTGTTTAAAGCTTGATGAAAATACAGGGAAGAGACAAAAAGGTTATACCTTTATTAGTATTATTAGTAATAATAATTATTAGTATTTAATACTAATAATAATTATCTATAAATATCCTAAATATAAATATACTAAATAATAGTTTATTAGTATTATTAGTATTTATGCCTTTTTCCTCTTTTATGTTGTATGTACAAAGCAAATAACTGCTTTGGAGAGGGCTGTGTTTTACCCTAGCATACTGCTAAGATGACACCAGTGGGTAAAAAGCAGATATTTCTGGTAGGTCCTACTAGTTATTAATACTGCTGTAATTGCCAGGAACACAACTGTCTTAATTTGTAGTTAAATTCAGGCAATAATTTTGGCCATGTAGAATCACAGAATGGTAGACCGGAAGGGACCTCAAGGATCATCTAGTTGCAAGCTGAAGAGGAAAAGAATTGCTGCAAACAGAATGACTGTAAAGCAGTTTAGGTACCCATAACAGTAAGATAAAGCAGATAGGAGCTGTATCAAGAGCAGTGTGGGCAACAGGGCAAGGGAGGGGATTCTACCCCTTTGCTCTGCTCTCCTCAGACCCCATTTGGAGTTCTGGGTGCAGTTCTGGAGTCCCCAGCACAGGAAGGTCATGGAAGTGTTGGAGAGGGTCTACAGTAGACCATGAAGATGCTGAGAGGGCTGCAGCAGCTCTGCTGTGAGGGCAGACTGAGAGGATTGGGGCTTTGCAGCCTGGAGAAGAGAAGGCTTCCAGGAGACCTTAGAGTAGCCTTCCAGGATCTAAAGGGGGCCCACAGGAAGTCTGAGGAGGGACTATTGACAAGGTCTTGCAATGCCAGGACAAGGGGCAATGGGTTTGAACTGGCGGAGGGGAGATTTAGACTGGATGTCAGGAGGAAGTTGTTTACAGTGAGGGTGGTGAGACACTGGCACAGGTTGTCCAGGGAGGTTGTGGCTACTCCCTCCCTGGAGGTGGTGAAGGCCAGGTTGGAGGAGGTCTTGAGTGACCTGTGCTAGTGGGAGGTGTCCCTGCCTATGACAGGGGGTTGGAACTAGCTGATCCTTGAGGTCCCTTCCAACCTTACCATTCTATATTTGGAATTTCAAAGAATATATTAGACTATCTCTCTATATAAGGAGTCCTATTTGCTAATAAAGCTGTGTTATCTTTCTCATCTTTTTGTGCTTGTACATAATACCATGGTATTTTGTCCTAGCACTCTGGACACAAGTTAGGATACTATAATGCAATACTTAACATATTGCAGAATTAAAATGTGGAAGTGCACCTGCATAGTACCAAGAGCACTGTGAAGTCAACTGGATGATTGTTTAAGCAATTAAAGACGTAATTAGTTTTATAATTGAATTTTTTTCTAGTGCAGTTCGACTACTGCAAGCCAGAATAAACCAAACCATCTTTAATTCGACTTGATCTCTGTTCCAGCCCACTGCTTCCCATTTTCAACAGCTGTATTAAAAAGATAATAGTGCCTCTTGCTACTTTCAGAAAGATAGAAACTCCCCCAGAAGAAAACCTAATCATCTTAAAATGGTGATATGGAAAAGTCGTTTTCATTACGTAGAATCATAGAATGGTAAAGCTGGAAGGCACATCAGGGATCATCTAGTTCCAACCCCCTGTCATAGGCAGGGACACCTCCCACTAGTACAGGTTACTCAAGGACTCATCCAACCTGGTCCTGAGCACCTCCAGGGAGGTTGTGGAGCACAGAAGACATCCAGGGAGGGCAATATACAAGCAGAGATATACACAATAGACAGGAATAGTTAAAGAGATATACAAGTTAAAGGTAATACAGAAACACAACTCCCCTCCCAGAAACAAAAGACCCCAGGAGTGGCTCCTAACCACCCTTCCACCTTCTCCCCACCCGTATACCGTACCCCAAGGTTTGCCTTACACACAAGGTGAGCTTGGAGGATTGGCCAGGGGAGTCAGAAGGAAAATGGTTAGTGAAGATTAATTGGCAAAGAGGAACCAGAAGCTAGACTGCCTGGGATGCTGTGCCCCAGAGAGAGACACAGACTGAGACTGACTTATCTAATGTTTTGAGTTCTTTTCCCAAACATCTCAGCAAGCCTATGAGCGAAGCAGACATCACCATGTTTTCCTTTCACAGCCTATAGTGTAATTTTCTCTATTAAAGTATTCCAATTAGCTTCAAACCAGCACACTTAGGTATGCCAGAATGTAGCCTTGCAAAATTGATTTAGAGTAGGAAAGAAGTGAGTCATCATGTCCAGTGGTGTTTTTTGGATAAGAGGAGCTTCCTCTACCTGGACAGTCTTTAGGTCTGATGTTGTAAACCATTGTAGACATAGTCTAAACTCAGTGTGACTATAGACAAAGTGTCCTATAAAGGGGATGTCAGATTCACATACTCTTGCCAGTACAGAGTTGTAACACTCCTTTATGTAACAGATCATATCAGTTTTGTTGCAAAATTGTTCTCTGCTTTACTAAAACAAGTTAAAATGCTCTGATTGCTCTGCGAAAGCCTGGAGCTTCATTTTCAGAAGTCCGTAGTGCTGGGAAAAGTATCACAGTATCAGCAAGGTTGGAAGAGACCTCAAAGCTCATCAAGTCCAACCCGTTACCACAGACCTCAAGACCAGACCATGGCACCAAGTGCCACGCCCAAACCTGCCTTGAACACCTCCAGGGACGCTGACTCCACCACCTCCCTGGGCAGCCCATTCCACCAGTCAATGACTCTCTCAGGCAACAACTTTCTCCTCACCTCCAGCCTAAACTTTCCCCTGGCACAGCTTGAGACTGTGTCCTCTTGTTCTGTTGCTGCTTGCCTGAGAGAAGAAAGCAACCTCCTCCTGGCTACAACCACCCTTCAAGTAGTTGTAGACAGCAAGAATGTCTCCCCTGAGCCTCCTCTTCTCCAGGCTAACCAATCCCAACTCCCTCAGCCTCTCTCCACAGGGCTGTGCTCGAGGCCTCTCCTCAACCTCGTTGCCCTTCTCTGGACATGTTCAAGTACCTCAATGTAGAGATGGCCAGGAACCATCTGTGCACTACAGGAGAATGTCATAAGTGTGAGAGACTTTCTCTAACAAGGAGACAGTCACAGCTTATAAAACTGTATTCTTCGGTGGCTTTAGAGCTGTCCTCTTTGCAGTGATGCCAGTCAATATTTGCTGGGTGATGGGTACAATGCCAGAACAAGAAACAATCAGTTTGTTGCCAGATGCTTTTGTTATCTGATGTGATTGTCATATGCGAAATGAGACTGTGGGAATGATCTGAATAAAACTTTAAAAAACGTTGGTAACTGTTTCAATTAGGACAAATCAGGACAAGTGCAGTTCTGGAGCCTCCAGCACAGGAAGGACATGGAAGTGTTGGAGGGGGTCCAGAGGAGGGCCATGAAGATGCTGAGAGGGCTGCAACAGCTCTGCTATGAGGACAGGCTGAGAGAGTTGGGACTCTGCAGCCTGGAGAAGAGAAGGCTTCCAGGACACCTTAGAGTAGCCTTCCAGGATCTGAAGGGGCCTACAGGAAGGCTGGGGAGGGACTATTGACAAGGTCTTGTAATGCCAGGACAGGGGGCAATAGGTTTGAACTGGCAGAGGGGAGATTGAAAGTGGATGTTAGGAGGAAGTTGTTTGCAGTGAGGGTGGTGAGACACTGGCACAGGTTGCCCAAGGAGGTTGTGGCTGCTCCCTCCCTGGTGGTGTCCAAGACCAGGTTGGAGGAGGCCTTGAGTGACCTGTGCTAGTAGGAGGTGTCCCTGCCTATGACAGGAGGTTGGACCTAGCTGATCCTTGAGGTCCCTTCCAACCTTACCATTCTAGGATTCTAAGAACATGCACAAAATCTGTGCAGCATCCAATAATGCCTGTATGCTAAATTTACCTAGGTGACAGGGGGGGTCTGTTGGCTTAGTGGGCAAAAAATAAGAGCGAAGCCTCTTGGGTTATTTAAAACCTCACCAAAGTCACAGATCTTTTAGAATAGTGGTATGAGGATTTGCATACTTATTTAAAATACAGTACTGTAGGGACCTCCCTCTACAAAGTATGTAATGAACATATCCTTGTGCTGACTGCTTAGGAGGTAAAGGTTTTTTTCATACAGCAGATGTCATCTGAAGCTGACACGTGGTGACAATCGATTCCTTTCTGCTATAGTGCTCATAACAAGGAGACTAATTTTAGAACAGCTGGCCTGCTCATGTTTCAAAATGCATGAGTTGTTTGGTTTAGTCTTGATTTCCAAGCATCAACAGTCTTTCAACCAGTCCACTGTGTGATTTCTGCCAAGCCCAGTTTAATCCAGAACTGCAAGGGATTTTCAGCAATATTGCCAATCATAACACCCCTGTTCTAAAAGTTCTCTTCTCTGAGAGAGCTGATCCACCCACTGGCCTGCCTTCAGCACTAAAAGCTTTGGCAGTAGTAATTTTTGCATAGTATAAACTCCACTTTGCTTTTGTAGTGGTAAATGAAGTGTGGTACAACTCTGACTCGGTTCCCTTGTCAGTTAGCCCTTCTCCCTCCCAAAAATCACAGTATTAGATGTGAGTGAGTTGTGCTGATAAGAAACAAAGTTATTTCCCTGAGCAGTAATACTGTGTGCTTCTAATCCACTGAGAGAAGAGATCAATCATCTGGCATGGACTGTCTTGAGGAATGTTTTAGAGGGCTCCTAGAGAGAAGATAGGCTTTGCAAAGGCAGTGTGAGTGGAATGTTTCTTCAGTTACAGTTAGGTGACTTAGATCAGGTGGGGAGGGACTATTGACAAGGTCTTGCAATGACAGGACCAGGGGCAATGGGTTTAAACTGGCAGAGGGGAGATTTAGACTGGATGTTAGGAGAAAGTTCTTTACAGTGGGGGTGGTGAGACACTGGCACAGGTTGCCCAGGGAGGTTGTGGAGCACAGAATCACCCAACATGATCAAAGATCACGTCTGGAGGTCTTCTGTGCTCCATAACCTCCCTGGAGGTCTTTTGTGCTCCACAACCTCCCTGGAGGTGTTAAAGGCAAGGAGGGAAGAAGGTGGTGAGCTATTCAGTAATACCAAATATGAACTTGTCAAATGACTGCTACTGTTTGGTTAATTTTACTTTGTAGTTTGTAACCCTGAAGCCATTCTTGTAAGCTTCGGGATACTATGGGAAGCCTAGAAGCACAGTGTGACTGCTCTCTAATAAAAACTAAGATCCAACATCAGCATGCCAATGAGGAAAACATCCATGGGTTCAAAGTAGGTTTCATATGGGTTTAAAATGGCAGAGGATAGATTTAAACTGGATGTTAGGAGGAAGTTGTTTGCAGTGAGGGTGATGAGACACTGGCACAGGTTGCCCAGGGAGGTTGTGGAGCACAGAATCACCCAACGTGATCAAAGATCACGTTGGGTGATTCTGTGCTCCACAACCTCCCTGGAGATATTCAGGACCAGGTTGGATGAGGCCTTGAGTGAACTGTACTAGTGGGAGGTGTCCCTGCCTATGGCAGAGGATTGGAACTAGCTGATCCTTGAGGTCCCTTCCAACCTTACCCTATAGCTGTTAGGCATTGCTCATGCTTTTAATATTTTTTTCCTTGTTAGGACAACATATTAAAGCATGGAAAAGAAGCATGCACAAGACACTTGGCCAGCAGTAGTAATCCTGAATCAGTCACCAATGTTTTCTGGAAGTTACAGTTTCAGTTTTACTTTGTGAGCTTCTGACAATTCCATCCTGTTAAACGGAACACATCTGTGTATCTGGAGTCTGGATTTATCCCCTGATTTACACCATGGGCTTGTAATTCTGAACTCTGAAGCCCTGATTTAGGAATCAGTGCTTTAAGATAGGATTTAGTTTACATCTCTCATTCGCTTTGCGAGATGAAAAGTTGAATTGCAAATCCTTTAACAGATTTACAAATCCTGAAGCCTATGTGGAAGTACTGCAAGAGATTTACAAATTATTGCATAAATCTTAAGAAAGTAATTTTTAGCTATACAAATCTGTACTCATTTCTAAGCTAAAATTGCTGTGATCCTAGCAGAGATCATTCTCCAGTTTTAATGTCTGCTCTGTTTTGGATCAGGTTCTTTATGTTGGTGGTGGTTTTTTTTCCTCTACAGGGCTTATGTTTATTAAAATACTTTTCCTTTTGGCTCATTTTCTCCCCTTCAACTCCATAGAAGTAAGAAACCCTAAACATTATCCTCTGAACAGAGCAAAACTTTACCATTCATAGAAGTTACAAAAGCTGTTCCCTCCCTGATGTTGCATTATAACAGAAATGGGCAAGTGAAACTTGCATAAAAGTACTGTGATTTAGTAAGAGGTTTGTCTCCCACTATGCACAACTCACTGTGGATCAGCTTTTGAAAAGGTACTTTCATGTCTTGTCTCACCTTAAGATGAGGAAAAGCCTAGATTTAATGGGGTTTTTTTGTCTTTTCTTTGGATTTATTGTGTTTGGAATAGATGAGTGCTGTGAATACTCTCTTTAGAGGGGTGCCCAATAGTGGAATAGATTGCCCAGAGATATTATTGCTCAAAGAAGGTATGAAAAATGCAGCTCGATGTCTTGGTTAGTCATTCAATCTAAGTGATACTGCTTTGAGCAGGGAGGTTGGACAGGGTGATCTCCAGAGGTCCTTTGCAACCTGAACTGTTCCATGATTCTGTGAGCAAGTAATAAGTTTTAGAGTAAATTCAGCCTGACATGTAGGTTTTTTGTTGACATTGATCTTATGAAAAAAGACTAATATAAGTCCAGTTCTGGGCCCCTCAAGTGAAGAAGGACATTGAGGTGCTTGAGTGTGTCCAGAGAAGGGCAACGAGGCTGGGGAGAGGCCTGGAGCACAGCCCTATGAAGAGAGGCTGAGGGAGCTGGGATTGGTTAGCCTGGAGAAGAGGAGGCTCAGGGGAGACCTTCTTGCTGTCTACAGCTACCTGAAGGGTGGTTGTAGCCAGGAGGAGGTTGCTTTCTTCTCTCAGGCAAGCAGCACCAGAACGAGAGGACACAGTCTCAAACTGTGCCAGGGGAAGTTTAGGCTGGAGGTGAGGAGAAAGTTGTTGCCTGAGAGAGTCATTGACTGCTGGAATGGGCTACCCAGGGAGGTGGTGGAGTCAGCGTCCCTGGAGGTGTTCAAAGCGGTTTTGGATGTGGCACTTGGTGCCATGGTCTGGTCTTGAGGTATGTGGTGATGGGTTGGACTTGATGATCTTTGAGGTCTCTTCCAACCTTGGTGGTACTGGGATACTGTGAATTTGGGACAGGATGTCCTAAAAAAACCCAGGAACTTTGGACACAAAGTCAGAAAGCTGCAGAGTAAACTTTCTAATGTTTTCTCTTGTAGTGCAGCTGACAAGACCCAGCTGGCTGTAACACTTTAGGAAAACATGTTCCTATAATGGCAAGGGCTATGTGTAAGAGATCAGGCCTGAACAGATTCTGCAGTCTTTTATTTTTCCAGGTTTGAGTTTTGACCCAGTGTATTCATCAACAAAATGAGATGTGGGAATAAATTCTGATTTTGCCAGATGTATAATTTGTTTGGGTTTTTTTTTTTTTTTCTGTTTTAAGTAGAGCTCAGGGGGTTGTATGAATTATTATGGAATTATTTTATTATTTGAAGCAGCTGTTCACTATGTCATACTTTTCATTTCTTCACCTTCAGTCTTGGTCAATTGTTTAAAGGACTTTGATCTTCCTGATGATAAAGAACAAGATGCTCTGTGTGTTGATAGCATTCAGCCATTTAAATTGATCATGATCTGGTATTAAAGTAGGGGAAAAGCTTCTATGACACCTATTGTAATTGGCAGACAAAGGAAGAAGTGATTCAATGTGTCCGTCTAATGCCATTTCAGCACAATGGCAACTATTCGTTCATGACCCCATCTAAAGAGTAAAAATAGCAGTAATTGTCTGAGCTGGAACAATCGGTGAATGTTTTCTGAGAGCTATAAGTTTAAAGAGATGGATGAAATGTGCATAGTTATTATAGTCTATAGATTGCAGACATTAAAGAAGATTCTCAAACAGCACTGGGTGCTGTGTAGTGAGGAAGATAACAGGATGAAATGTATTTTAGAGTTTTTGTTCAGGCATTTCTGACACGTGGTGAGCAATGTATTGGTTGTATGACATACCTTGTAGTGCTTAATCATTGTATTTTTTTCTGTGCCTGTAAGAAATAGTCTTGATAGTTCCCTGGTTTTTGAGTGTATAAAGGAATTAATCAGTCTGAATAGGAGATATGTGCAGTGGTTCTGAGAAATGATGAGAAAATAGAAAAGGATGAAAGAAACCTCAAGGTCCAATAGTGTCTGTATTAGCTGCTGCAGCACCACAACTTTCTTCATGATTCTTTTGTGGAGTGAGATTCCTGAAAAGCTACTTGGAGGTATCCTGGAAAGTCAATTACAGTGACCATCATACTGTTCTGGTAGGTGCCACAGTTGCTGCAGACTAATTTTTCAACCTGAAAGCAGGGTGTCACTTCTGAAGGGAGTGCTTGCATTGCTCAAGACATAGGGCATAGGAAAGCTTTTCTGAGGCTCAGAAATCATAGAAACATAGAATCATAGAATGGTAAGGTTGGAAGGGACCTCAAGGATCATCTAGTTCAAATCCCCTGCCATAGGCAGGGACACCTCCCACTAGTACAGGTCGCTCAAGGCCTCCTCCAACCTGATCTTGAACGCCTCCAGGGAGGGAGCAGCCACAACCTTCCTGGGCAACCTGTGCCAGTGTCTCACCACCCTCACTGCAAACAACTTCCTCCTAACATCCAGTTTCAATCTCACCTCTACCAGTTCAAACCCATTGCCCCTTGTCCTGTCATTACAAGACCTTGTCAATAGCCCCTCCCATGCCTTCCTGCAGACCCCCTTCAGATCCTGGAAGGCTACTCTAAGGTCCCCTGGAAGCCTTCTCTTCTCCAGGCTGCAGAGCCCCAACTCTCTCAGCCTGTCCTCACAGCAGAGCTGCTGCAGCCCTCTGATCAGCTTCATGGCCTCCTCTGGACCCTCTCCAACACTTCCATGTCCTTCCTGGGCTGGGGGCTCCAGAACTGCACACAGGACTCCAGATGGGGTCCGAGGAGAGGAGAGCAAAGAGGCAGAATCCACTCCCTTGCCCTGCTGCCCACACTGCTCTTGATGCAGGTCAGGACTTGGTTGGCTGTCTGGGCTGCATGCACACACTGCAATGTCTACCTTCCCCTTTATTACTCTAGCTAAGATAAAGTTTTGTGGATACAGTAATTGTCTGACAGTCAGATTTATCTGTTGGCTTCTCTGAAATATGGGGTTGCTTTTGTAGCATTATGTATCAGTTGTACTCTCTGTGTTTCGGCATCTGTAGCTACATCTCTGCTGCTTTCCTTAAGCTGTGCCTGATAGCCCAGTCAAGCTGAACTGTATTATTAGTAGCTGTGCTAATCACTGGTGTCTTTGCAGTAATTGGTTGTGATAAGAAGGTAGGTATCCCCACATAGACTGTTTGACTTAGTAGGCAGGACTTTTTAATACCTTGATTTCTTGTCTTCTGCTAAGGTTCCAGATACCTACTGCTTAATAGAGAGAGAGAGAAAAAAAAAAAAAAAAGTTTAGAATGACAAATATCAAAATACTTTGTCAGTGGTATTTAAATAGAGAGCTTAGCTGCTTCTCCCTCCTGACCGTTCCTTTAAAAACATGGCCCTCCCCATTTACTCTGCTCTCATCAGACCCCACCTGGAGTACTGTGTACAGTTCTGGAGCCCCCAGCACAGGAAGGACATGGAACTGTTGGAGTGGGTCCAGAGGAGGCCACAAAGATGCTGAGAGGGCTGCAGCAGCTCTGCTGTGAGGACAGATTGAGAGACTTGGGGCTCTGCAGGCTGGAGAAGAGAAGGCTTCCAGGAGACCTTAGAGTACCCTTCCAGGATCTGAAGGGGNGTTCAAGATCAGGTTGGAGGAGGCCTTGAGCGACCTGTACTAGTGGGAGGTGTCCCTGCCTATGGCAGGGGATTGGAACTAGCTGATCCTTGAGGTCCCTTCCAACCTTACCATTCTATGATTCTATTCTCTCTTCAGCCTTTCTTAGTGATCTCTTCATTCTCCTTCCTTGCATTAAAGGAGACTTTGTTGGTTTTTTTTAAATTTTTCTGCTTACTTCTTGAATGGATTTGTGTTTTGTTCATCTCTTTCATATACCAATTAATTATATGGCAATTCCAGTGTGATTAACAATGCTAAGAGTAGGCCACTACAGCAGTATAGCTTACTGAAGCTTATGCATTAAGCAATCACAGGGATAGGAGTTCTACATGGTCTTTGTAGGTTGGGATTTTTAAATTTTAGTGGCAATTTTACTTTTGGTAGAAAATAAAGAGCTTCATTTAATTAAAATAAATCCAAAGAATTAGTTAATTTATCTTGCCATAATGGTTTGAGGACTTAATAGTCAAAGTGAGCGGTCCGGCTGTTAGATGTCCTCATCATAGATGTACCATTACAAGTTTCCTGGTTTTAGCTCACTGGAAATATTTAGAGTTTTAAAACTGGAGTGGTTTAATATTTTAGTGATTATCATAATAGGGAATGCCTCAAACTTTAACATGTGTTTTACTTTTTATTTGTAAGGCTGAATTTAAACTCATGTTGATATCCATAGCCTGCATGAAAAAGGAATAGAGCAAACCAGAGGCAATAAAAGGAACTGAATGTTTAAATAAATACCAACCATATCCAGACCTAAGGCATTAATGTGTACTGGACTAGATTTTTATGTGAGCTTATTTCTGTTTCTAATATGAAAAACATGGATTTCCCCTCAGCTAGAACCTGATGGATTTTTTTCATATATCCACTCTCAAGTAAGGTAGAAGGAAGAGTCTATGGTCTTAAATTTCAGTGAGACAAAGGATTGTGTATTTTGAGCTTCCAACTGAACTGCATCAGTAGGATTTACCAAGCAATATCCAGTATAATTTAAGGCTCGAAGCAGTGGGGTTTTGTAGCTGAATTGCCTTTCCTGCTGTATCTCTGATTGTACCCATACATTGTATCTCCGACTGGATGTGGGTGCTGGTTTGAGTACTTGTGCCTCAGGTGATTTGACTATGAGATCAATTAGAGAGGTCTGGAAGCAACGATTGACAATTACATCTGTTTACATAGTGTATAGCTAACTCATCTACTTCTGTTTCAGGTTTTGTCTTCCTTGTAATTCTGCTTTATATCAGACTCTGTAGGAGAAACCATTGCTAAAAGGAGAGTATGTGAGGCAGTATATGTCGCAGCTTCTAATAATACCTTTCAACTTTGTCTTCCCAGTATTGATAATAAAGCTCTAATTGTTATGGAGTGCTACCTAAAAATGCTGATGACTCTCCAGTCCATTGATCTGATTGAGATTGGTGCCTGTTCAACATCTTGCACTTGCAGTTTGCAAAAATGAAGCTTTATTCAGTAAACTGTTTCTGCTAGAGACTGTTACCTTCTAATTGCAGAGGCTCACTGTGCTCATCCAGAAGCTAAGTTCTGTTCACAAGGCATCTCTGCCACTTATTTTGCCTAAAGAGAGGAACGAGATGCCTGACACCTGTGGAAAGAAAGCTTCTGTTGTTTCAGAAATGTCAGGCAAAATGTTGGCTGAGAATATCAGGCCAGTGATTGTATGTTTCACTGATGCTTTGGATTTCATGTTTCCATCTGTATTTTCCTTTGAATTGTCTAAACTCCCTGTCTCTCTCTCTCTCTTTTTTTTTTTTTTTTTTTTCTTTTTTTTTTTTATGGTAAAGAAAACATCAGTGTTCCCTCTGTCAGATGCTTTCTGTAGATTGCATCTTTTTCAATTCCTTTGACTGTTATATTTTATCCAACTGATGGATTTTTCAATCTGAGTGCTAACAATTAGAACAATACCCAAGCTGAGACTTTGTGTGCTTGAATAAGTGAGCTGTGAATGTAACCCCATGGAGGTGATTCATACTACATCATGGCTTTCAGGATGAAAACATACCTGTGTATATGGAAGGGTACAGTTGCTAATTCTGTTTAAAAACTTCTTTTATATTATAGAATCGTAGAATGGTTCAGGTTGGAAGACACCTCAAAGGCCATCCAGTTCCAACCCCCTGCTATAGGCAGGGACACCTCCCACTAGTACAGGGCACTCAAAGCCTCATCCAACCTGGCCATAAACACCTCCAGGGAGGGAGCAAATGCAACTTCCTTGGGCAACCTGCTGAAGTGCTTCACTACCCTTGCTGGAAAGGACTTCCTCTTAACATCCAGTTTCAATCTCCTCCCTGCCACTTTAAACCCACTGCCCCTTGTCCTGGCATTACAAGACCTTGTCAATAATCCCTTCCCAACCTTCCTGTAGGCCCCCTTCACGTATGGGAAGGCTACTACAAAGTCTCCTGGAAGCCTTCCCTTCTTCAGGCTGCAGAGCCCCAACTCTCTCAACCTGTCCTCACAGCACAGCTGCTGCAGCACTCTGATCATCTTTATGGCCCTCCTCTGGATTTGCTCTAACAGCTCCATGTTCTCATTGTGTTGGGGGTTCCAGAACTGCACACAGAACTCCAGACGGGGTCTGAGGAGAGCAGAGTAAAGGGCAGAATCCCTTCCCTTGCCCTGCAGCAATACTTCTCTTGCTGCAGCCCAGCACACAGTTGCTGTCTGGGCTGCACTCACACTGCAGCCTCATGTTGAGCTTTTTATTAACCCAGACCCCCAGGGCCTTTTCCTCAGGGCTGCTCTCAGCCATTGCCCACCCAGCTAGGATTGTGCCTACCCAGGTGCAGCACCTTACACTTGGCCTTGTTGAATGTCATGAGTTTGGCCTGGGCACACCTCTGCAGCCTGTCCAGGTCCCTCTGGATGGATCCCTGCCCTCTAGCAAGTCGACTGTGCCACACAGCTTGGTGTCATCTGCACACTTATTGATACTGCACTGATTCCTCTGTCATGTCACTGACAAAGATGTCAAACAGCACTGGTACCAGCACTGACCCCTGAGGGATGCCAGTTGGCACTGGTCTCCTGGTGGACATTGTGCCCTTGATCACTACTCTCTGTGTGCCACCATCCAGCCATTTCCTTACCCAGCAGTGCTCCGCCCTGGTCAAGTCTGTATTTTTCCAGTTTGGTGACCAGGATGTCATGTGTACCAGAGTCTTTCTCAGGTCCATGTAGATGATGTCAGTTGCATATTCATTAACTCTATTTAAAAGATGCCCTTCAGAATATGTTTACATAGTTTTGTTTCTACTTAATTTAATGTTAGAGTAAAATATTACTTTCAGGTTATTATTAAACAGGATATCATTAGCTTATAGTACTGGAAGCCCTGTCTTTGTTTATTTGAAAGCTTGGTCATTAGTAAGTGCTTTTAAATGTATTTGCAGTGCAGTCATGAAATAATGAAAGCTACTTTAGAGTTAACATCATTTTGATTATGATGTTAAGTCTGAAGAGCTGATTTCAGAACCAGTTGTAAAATGAGTGACTTTAACGGCAGCGAGTACCTGTGTCTCAGTCCATCTTCAGAACAACGGAAACTTTGAAAATTAGAAGAAACCCTATGCCCTCTGACAAAATCGTTTTACATTTGGATTTTTGGTTAACTTTTTTTTTACATAGCCAGTTTCAACAGTGAAATTATCCCATGATCAACAATGTGTGTTTCTTGTGACCTCAGTGTGGAGGTACCTGTGTGGTGCTTCGATTTCATTCTTTACTGTATGTTACTACTTCTGCCTCATCGTCCTGGCAATGATTCCCTCTTCAGTCCTCATTTACTGGTCATTTAAAGACTTGCTTCCTTTATTCTCCTCGGAAGAAATAAAGCATTAAAAGCACATCTCTTATGGCTTTTCTTTAAATTAATTTATCCATAGTTAATCTTCTTTCAAGATAAAAATGAAGAGCAAAAGCTGTTTTTACTAGCTTGGCACATACTTCTCTTTCAAGTACATATTTTGACAGTCCTTACTGCATTCTGGGTAAGATCCCGATGTCTGCCTGTCTTGAGCCCAGGGCTCTTAAAGAAGCTATTTGGCAAAACTAACATTTGCCTCACTTTCAAGTACCTCCATAAGGACTTGCACCTCTACCACTGCCTTGGGCTGCAGCCCCCAACTCATTCCGACTTCCACAGTACGCTAGGTGGTTTTCTCAGAGTACTGAAATGTCCAATCCATAAATCTAATCATAGAATCATAGAATGGTAAGGTTGGAAGGGACCTCAAAGATCAACTAGTTCCAACCCCCTGCCATAGGCAGGGACACCTCCCACTAGTACAGCTCACTCAAGGCCTTCTCCAACCTGGCCTTGAACACCTCCAGGGAGGGAGCATCCACAACCTCCCTGGGCAACCTGTGCCAGTGTCTCACCACCCTCACTGTAAAGAACTTCCTCCTAAATCTTCCTTACATGTTTTGAAATTCATTCCTTAAAACATTTTGTCTGTAAAATTTAGCTTAAATGTTGTTTAAAGCTTTTAAACTTAACACTGATTTTCAGTAAGTTTTCTTCAGAGTTCTTACAGGTACAGTGTTTTTTGTTTCCAGTTGACACAATAAAATAGAAATTAAATTCTAAACATGAAAATTGCAGTTTGACAAAGTTTCTTAAAGCAAGCCTGACATATTTGCAGATACTCACTGAAACTCTTATTCTACAATACTGGTAACAGCTCATATTCCATCTGGTAGTCTTTTACTTGTGTTGTAATACCTGTAGTACTCTAAAAAATATTTTCTTTTCCCTCTGGGGCAAACAGATGAAGTATCACTAATGTAGAGGTGCCTAGGACCAGAGATACAGTCTAAATTTCTGTGCATTTAAAAGTTTTTAAGTGTTTTCTATTGACTTTACAGTTGGAGTTCAGTCAGAATTTTCCACCCCTGAGTTACTGCAAGGTCAAGTTAAAAAATGTCACATCTGTGTAGCTGGTGCAACAGCATCTCAGAAAACGTTTTGAAGTTGTGTGTTTGGGAATTAATTCAATTTGCCAATGCGTGTCCACACATCCTTCCCTGCTGTCATTACCTCTACATTGTGTTTTTTCTCTATTGTCATACAAAGTCTGTCTTCCCTTTGGATTAGGTTCTGTTTCCTATATTTTATGAGAACTGGTAAGATTCAGTGAAATCCCACTGAAATGCAGAGGGAACTCCTTCTTTCCCCTTGGAAAAAGTTCTTGATACTTGGAGTTTTCTGCAGCATGGCTGATTTTAGCTTTTAGGCCAATGCTCAAACACCACTTTATCTGCAGTGGACTCTTTAATGATCATGCATTTCACTGCTAGTAGTGTCAAATACTGCAGAGTTTATATATACATGTGTGTGTGCGCACGTGCGCACATGCCTGAATGTGTGTGCGGGTGTGCATATGCAGGTGGGTGCGTGCCTGTGGCTGTGTGTGTGTGTGCATACCTGTGTGGGTGGGTGGGTGTGTGCACGTGCGCATATGCGTGAATGTGTGTGCGGGTGTGCATATGCAGGGGGGTGCGTGCCTGTGTGGGTGCGTGCCTGTGTGGGTGGGTGTGGGTGCACACGTGCGCATATGCGTGAATGTGTGTGCGGGTTTGCATATGCAGGTGTGCGCGTGCCTGTGTGGGTGGGTGTGTGCGCGTGCCTGTGTGGGTGGGTGTATGTGCACGCGTGCGCATATGCGTGAATGTGTGTGCGGGTGTACATATGCGGGTGGGTACATGCCTGTGTGGGTGTGTGTGCGCACATACTTGTGGGAGTATGTGTGCCTGTGGGGGTGTGTGCGTGCCTGTGGGTGCATGGGGGTGTGCATATGCATGGGGGTGTGCATGTGGGTGCACACGTGCATGTGGGTGTGCAGATATGCGTGTGTGCAAGCGTATGGTGGTGTGTGTGTGGGCATGTGGGGGTGTGCGTATGGGGGCGTGTGGGTGTGTGCACACGCACAGGTGGGTGCACACAGGTGGGTGTGTGCAGGTCTGCATGTGTGTGCAGGTCTGCATGTGTGTGCAGGTCTGCATGTGTGTGTGGGTGTGCAGATGTGTGTGTGTGCGTATGGGTGCATGCGGGTGTGTGTACGGGTGCGTGTGCGTACGGGTGCGTGTGCGTGCGTGCGGGTGTGCGTGCGCGTGCGGGTGTGCGTGCGCGTGCGGGTGTGCGTGCGTGTGCGTGCGGGTGTGTTTGCGTGCGTGTGTGTGCATGCGTGTGTGTACGGGTGCGTGCATGTGCGTGTGCGTGCGTGTGTGTACGGGTGCGCGTGCGTGTGTGTACGGGTGCGCGTGCGCGTACGGGTGTGTGTGCGTGTGTGTACGGGTGCGTTTGCGTACCCATGTATGTGTGTACACGTGTGCATACACTTACATGTGTGTGTGCGCATGTATGTGTGTACACGTCTGCATACACTTATATGTGTGTGTGCACATGTATGTGTGTACACGTCTGCATACACTTATATGTGTGTGTGCGCGTGTATGTGTGTACACGTCTGCATACACTTTTATGTGTGTGTGCGCGTGTATGTGTGTACACGTCTGCATACACTTTTATGTGTGTGTGCGCGTGTATGTGTGTACACGTCTGCATACACTTTTATGTGTGTGTGCGCGTGTATGTGTGTACACGTCTGCATACACTTTTATGTGTGTGTGCGCGTGTATGTGTGTACACGTCTGCATACACTTTTATGTGTGTGTGCGCGTGTATGTGTGTACACGTCTGCATACACTTTTATGTGTGTGTGCGCGTGTATGTGTGTACACGTCTGCATACACTTTTATGTGTGTGTGCGCGTGTATGTGTGTACACGTCTGCATACACTTTTATGTGTGTGTGCGCGTGTATGTGTGTACACGTCTGCATACACTTTTATGTGTGTGTGCGCGTGTATGTGTGTACACGTCTGCATACACTTTTATGTGTGTGTGCGCGTGTATGTGTGTACACGTCTGCATACACTTTTATGTGTGTGTGCGCGTGTATGTGTGTACACGTCTGCATACACTTTTATGTGTGTGTGCGCGTGTATGTGTGTACACGTCTGCATACACTTTTATGTGTGTGTGCGCGTGTATGTGTGTACACGTCTGCATACACTTATATGTGTGTGTGCGCGTGTATGTGTGTACACGTCTGCATACACTTATGTGTGTGTGCGCGTGTATGTGTGTACACGTCTGCATACACTTATATGTGTGTGTGTTTGTGTATATATGTGTATGTGTGTGTATACGCATACGTGGATGAGATCTTCAATATTACTTCATGGAGAGATAATAAACTGTAAGACCCTGAGTAGACTCTTCTGGTCTTGTGGATAGCAAAGCTGGTGACAAAATTAGGCTTTCTGAGCTGGCAAAATTCAACTAAATTGTGCCCTTCCTTATACTGCTTGCTTGCATTTAAACCTTTTAAAGACATTAGCAAAGAAAAGCTCATTTTAGTCCATCATTCTGAATGACACTTTGCTATTTGTTGTCCATTACTTGTTACTTACTGTAGCCTAATCCCCACAGCTATTTGAAAGAGAACCTTCTGTTATCAGTAGGCACATTCTCTGTACAACTAGCACATTTTCCCTGCTACACCTGCAACTTTAACCTACTTCTATACTTAATGAATATTATTCCACTTTTGAAGGGGCAGTTTAATACCACTCTAGAAGTGAAGTGTTTTCCAAAGGAATATGTATATTTTGCATTAAAATGTAGGGGTTTTAATGTTTAATGTTTTTTTTATTATGTTTAATTTTGCATTAAAATGTAGGGGGTTTAATGTTTAATGTTTTTCTAATGCAAGTGCAGTAATTACTTTATTACTCTCTATGTAATGTGTGTGTTACACTTCTGATTTCTGTATTAAATGCAGAAAGTAGCTGTTAGTTGCTTTTTATAATGTTTTTATTTTAAAATGCTGAACTAAAGTAACAGAGCAAAAGGGATCACATCTGCATTTTGAGGTACATGTGACCAGGCTACCGTTGCCAAGTTAGGATTATATTACAGCTGATATGCTGAGGCACAATAGCCTGAGTCCCTTGCTTTAGGAAGGGGCTGTTGTAGAGATTAGTATTATTGGAATATTTTGGTATATATTCATAGAATCGTAGAATGGTGAGGTTGGAAGGGACCTCAAGGATCATCTAGTTCCAACCCCCTGCCATAGGCAGGGACACCTTCCACTAGTACAGGTCACTCAAGGTCTCCTCCAACCTGGCCTTGAACATCTCCAGGGAGGGAGCAGCTACAACCTCCCTGGGCAACCTGTGCCAGTGTCTCACCACCCTCACTGGAAAGAACTTCCTCCTAACATCCAGTTTCAATCTCTCCTTTGCCAGTTGAAACCCATTGCCCCTTGTCCTGTCACTGCAAGACCTTGTCAATAGTCCCTCCCCAGCCTTCCTGTAGCCCCCTTCAGATCCTGGAAGGCTATTCTAAGGTCTCCTGGCAGCCTTCTCTTCTCCAGGCTGCAGAGACCCAACTCTTTCAGCCTGCCCTCATAGCAGAGCTACTCCAGCCCTCTGATCACCTTCGTGGCCTCCTCTGGATCTGCTCCAACAATTCCATATCCTTCCTGTCACAGCTTGGTGCCATCTGCAAACTTGCTGAGGCTGCACTGATTCCTCTGTCCATGGCACTGACAAAGATTTTAAACAGCACTGGTGCCAGCACTGACCCCTGAGGGACACCACTTGGCACTGGTCTCCAGGTGCACATTGTGCCCTTGATCACCACTCTCTGTGTGCCACCATCCAGCCAATTCCTTACCCAGCAGTGCTCCACCCATCCAGTCCATGTTTTTCCAGTTTGGTGCCCAGGATACCATGTGGGACAGAGTCAAATGCCTTACTCAGGTCCAGGTAGATGCCATCAGTTGCCCTTCCCTTGTCCATTGTCGCTGTGACTTCTTCATAAAAAGCATATTTTTGCACTTCATTTCACAACATGCTCCTGTTTAGTCACTGGAACCGTTTGTTATCTGTAAACTGTTCACTAAGTAACCCTGACTATTCTTGAAAAATGTACTATAGCTCAGAAATGATTTCGTTTCTCTTAGGAGCAAAAAGTAGTTTGCATTTTGACATCATTTGGCATTTTCTGTTAATTAATAATTATTGCATAATAGTGACTTCATTGTCTTCTGGGTGTTTGAAATCTTGAACATATCACCCCATGAAGGTCTTTGAGAAACATCTGACATGCACTGATGTATGTTACTAACTCTTTTGTCTAAGTCATGTACATTTCAGTAGCATTACGTTGTGGGAAAAGACAGAAAGAACACATCAAATTTGTGATCATTCATCCTAGTAATGAGTGCAATTAATGTTGGAGGTAGTACTGCAGATTAAAGCTTGATTGCTTGGAATCCTGCTTGAAAAACCTCACATATATTGAGAGTAGGTAATACCAAAACACCATGAGGTACAATGCTGCAAAATACTTAACAAATCCAGCTGTACTCAGTTAACCTGCTGTTTGAGAGCAACCTGAGGAGTTGGCCTTTGGAGGTATCAAAGTGTACTTAACACCATTTTACAGTTCTCTGGGGTTACTTATTTTGCAAATGTAGTGAAGTTTTTTGTCTGAATGCCAACCTGAGAGTAAGTACCTTGAACTGAGCATCAGCTCTAGATATTTAGCTCAGGGTTTTTAAATGTGGTCAATGATTCAGCAGCATTAAAGAAAATAANCAAGACTAACTCAGCTGGCTGGAAGTTGGGGAATGAAGCTGTATTTACAGCAAGCACAAATTTACAAGGATATATATGCAATATAGACAGATATTTACTATTATATACAAGTTAGAAGTAATACAGAAAATAAAAAAAATCCCTCCCAAGCAGCCAGACTGCCCAAGAGGGCTCCTGACCACCTCCCTTCCCCCCTTTTCTACTCTCCCTCTTTATCTCAGAAATAAGAAGATAAATCTCTGTATAGCTCACGTGATAAATCTACCGAGATCTGAGGTGAGTTGTCAAAAGCTGACAAAAGAAAAATGATTCGATCAGGTTACATAGGTTTCATGCAAAGGCAAAAGCATCCAGATACCTAGCCTGAAGGAGGAGTGTTTTGTCTTATATTTTGACTGTTTACAGTATCACAGTATCACCAAGGTTGGAAGAGACCTCAAAGATCATCAAGTCCAACCCATTACTACAGACTTCAAGACCAGACCATGGCACCAAGTGCCACGTCCAAACCCGCCTTGAACACCTCCAGGGATGCTGACTCCACCACCTCCCTGGGCAGCCCATTCCAGCAGTCAATGACTCTCTCAGGCAAGAACTTTCTCCTCACCTCCAGCCTAAACTTCCCCTGGCACAGCTTGAGACTGTGTCCTCTTGTTCTGGTGTTGCTTGCCTGAGAGAAGAAAGCAACCTCCTCCTGGCTACAACCACCCTTCAGGTAGTTGTAGACAGCAAGAAGGTCTCCCCTGAGCCTCCTCTTCTCCAGGCTAACCAATCCCAGCTCCCTCAGCCTCTCTTCATAGGACATATTTACGTTCTTCAGCAGAACAAATGTGTGATATAGACATCACTATTCTTTTCTTCTCATAGCCAATGATTTAATTTTCTCTCGTTAAAATATTCCAATTAGCCTTAAACCAGCACAAGGCCTTATTTCATTGAAGGTTAAAATACTTTTTGAAAATGAACATTCCTCAAAATATTTTAGGCTAAACACTATGCTTCCAGTTACACTTACAGGATCGTGATGTGAGAATGTTGACATGAATGTTCTTTCAGGCAGTCACAAGCAGGAGTAAACTGACTGCAGTAAAAATGTGGCAGTTTCTACAAGTAAATGTTCTGATCCTGTCACTACAAGCATTTTCAGATTATACAGCTCTTGTAGTGCAGCCTGGAAAATAAAGAGTAACTAACCTAAAGCACAGTAGGATGTTTATGTTTGGGGTCAGATGCTCAGTTATGTTTGATTTAGGTGCCCTTGAGTCCTACTGAAGCAAGCAAGGAACTATGGGTTATTGAGAGACTTTAGGTTGAAACTGAGGACTTGACAACCTCCTGCTATGGAAGGGAGTAAGAGAGGAAGAAACCTTACATGGAGTAATTTGTGGAAGCAGTTCTTAAGTGACATTTAATAAACCCTTAGATTTTACAGGGCGGTTGCATAATGTAAGCGGTCTCTGCTTTTCATTTAGTTATTAAAGGTTTCTTCTGAATTAAAAACATTGCCAAGTAGTTGATTATCTGGAGCCTGTGTGCAGTTCCGGAGCCCCCAGCACAGGAAGGACATGGAAGTGTTAGAGGGGGTCCAGAGGAGGCAACAAAGATGCTCAGAGGGCTGCAGCAGCTCTGCTCTGAGGACAGACTGAGAGTTGGGGCTCTGCAGTCTGGAGAAGTGAAGGCTTCCAGGAGACCTTAGAGTAGCCTTCCAGTATCTGAAGGGGGCTACAGGAAGGCTGGGGAGGGACTATTGACAAGGTCTTGTCATGACAGGACAAGGGCAGTGGGTTTGAACTGGCAGAGGGGAGATTTAGACTGGATGTGAGGAAGAAACTCTTCACAGTGAGGATGGTGAGACGCTGGCACAGGTTGCCCAGGGAGATGTTCAAGGCCAGGTTGGAGGAGGCCTTGAGTGAGCTGTACTAGTGGGAGGTGTCCCTGCCTATGGCAGGGGGTTGGAACTGGATGATCCTTGAGGTCCCTTCCAACCTTACCATTCTATGATTATCACAGAAGGTTAGGTAGGTCTGGGTGGTTTGTCTTCAAAGTGAACCGAACCCAGTTTTCAAATCTTGATTTCTGTTCCTACAGACGTTTACCACAGTAAAAGCTTTGAAAAACTGTCAAGCTACGCCAGGGGAATTTTAGGCTGGAGGTGAGGAGAAAGTTCTTGCCTGAGAGAGTCATTGACTGCTGGAATGGGCTACCCAGGGAGGTGGTGGAGTCAGCGTCCCTGGAGGTGTTCAAGGCGGGTTTGGACGTGGCACTTGATGCCATGGTCTAGTCTTGAGGGCTGTGGTAACAGGCTGGACTTGATGAGCTTTGAGGTCTCTTCCAACCTTGGTGATACTGTGAAAAACATGTCCACTTCTTTACTTCAATAAATTCTTTTTAAGAGAGCTTTTAGGTTAGACCTTGAAGTGGAAAAGGCATAAATATGTAGAAAAGTCTCCTTTGTCGTTATGTTGTCTGTTAGCCAATCTGTCAAATAACTAAGCCCGACTAAACTCTGGATTTGACTTAAGAAGTCGTTCATATGAATGCAGAGTGTGACAATCCATTTACCTTAATACAGGTTCTAGCTACAGATCCAAGGAATACAGAAGTCCCTTTTCCCACAGTGAATTTCTAATCCTTAGTCAGTAAATGTGACAGCTCACCTCTTTACCCTGTTTCTTTATCGAAGTGTCCTAAGTATAGTTACAGACACCTTCCAGAACTTATTTTACAAATGAATATAGGTGAGCTGCATGCTAAACATGATAATCTTTAGTATTAGGCTCTAAATGCAGAGTTCTGTTGAAGTCTGAGCTCTCTGGCTGCTACATTATTATTGATGAGACTGTTACCAGAAGTCGTTTGGTATTCTCTTTCCACTTCCATAGCTTTGTGATACAACCATGGCAGGAATGGAATGCAGGTGAATTGGATTAAGTGACAAGTTCCAGCTTCCAGCTCTACCTTCCTATGACATTAATCCATAGATATCTTCTTAACATCCTTTTCAAAGTACTATTTACTTAAAATAGTCCTTGTGATTAATAAATTGTCCTGGCTGTGTTATGGATCATTCTGCGGTTAAGTAATTTACCTAAAGAGGTTGAATTTCTGTATCAGACTTTTTTTTTTTTTTTTTCCCCCTCTGTTTCACTTTCAAGAACAAGGAAGATTTCAGTAGAATATGTAAGAATTCACATTTTTATTTCCAGGAATATTCCAATTGTCTTCTACTACAAATTCTGATACTATGATTTCAGATTTGATGTTAATATGGATGTATTTAACCATCAATGAAAAGATACTTTTGTCTAATCATAGAATCATGGAATGGTAAGGTTGGAAGGGACCTCAAGGATCATCTAGTTCCAACCCCCTGCCATAGGCAGGGACACCTCCCACTAGTACAGGTCACTCAAGGCCTCCTCCAACCTGACCTTGAACACCTCCAGGGAGATTGTGGAGCACAGAATCACCCAACATGACCAAAGATCACATTGGGTGATTCTGTGCTCCACAACCTCCCTGGGCAACCTGTGCCAGTGTCTCACCACCCTCACTGCAAACAACGTCCTCCTAACATCCACTTTCAATCTCCCCTCTGCCACTTCAAACCCTTTGCTCCTTGTCCTGTCATTGCAAGACCTTGTCAATAGTCCCTTCCCAGCCTTCCTGTAGCCCCCTTCAGATCCTGGAAGGCTACTCTAAGGTCTCCTGCAAGCCTTCACTTCTCCAGACTGCAGAGCCCCAACTCTCTCAGCCTGTCCTCAGAGCAGAGCTGCTGCAGCCCTCAAATCATCTTGGTGGCCTCCTCTGTACCCTCTCCAACAGTTCCATGTCCTTCCTGTGCTGGGAGCTCCAGAGCTGTACACAGGACTCCAGATGGGGTCTAATGTACATCTTCTTCCTGACCACTTACCAGAGAAGTAATTCTTAGCCAATCTCACTTTCCCTGTATTTTGAATTACTTTGTGTGCTTGATATAGTGCACATGGTATAGCTACCACTGAGCACTGAATTTACTGTGTGCCTTTTGGTGGGCTGGTTACTTCAGAAGCTAGAATGTGCTATTTCATTTGCAAACCAGAAGTGTTGGACTGATCGGTACCAGAATTCCTGTCCTGTTCTGGGGGTGTCTGCTGAAGATTACTAAAGGTTTTCAGAGCACTTGTGGTTAAAACTACCTTACTGCCTGTTAAATACCTTATTGTGTGTAAAAACTTGAACCTACAGGATGTTTTAACACTGTTTAGTAACATTTTATCCTCTTTGGGAGACCACAAACTTCTTCACAGTGGTAATAGTGTCTAATTAGCAACACTAACCTTATTGTAGCCTTTCAGGATCTGAAGTGGGCTACAAGAAATCTGGGGAGGGACTCTTTAGGATGTAAGGTAGTGATAGGACTGGGGGGAATGAAACAAATGGGTAGATTCGGACTGGATGTTAAGAGAGAAGTTCTTCACCATTGTGCTACTTTGAGGCTAATTGGAATATTTTAACAGAGAAAATTACACTATAGGCTGCGAAAGGAAAACATGGTGATGTCTTCTGCACTCATAGGCTTGCTGAGATGTTTGGGAAAAAGAACTCAAAACGTTAGATAAGGCAGCCTCAGTCTGTCTCTCTCTGGGGGCACAGTGTCTCAGACAGTCTAGCTTCTGGCTCCTCTTTACCGATTAAACTTCACTAACCGCTTTCCTTCTAACCCCCCTGGCCAATCCTCCAAACTCACCTTGTGTGTAAGACAAACTTTGGGGTGGGGAGAAGGTGGAAGGGTGGTTGGGAGCCCCTCCTGGGGTCTCTGATTTCTGGGAGGGGAGTTGTGTTTCTGTATTCCCTTTAACTTGTCTATGTCTATAACTATTCCTGTCTATAGTGTATATCTCTGCTTGTACATTGTGCTGAGCTGTAAATAGAGCTTCAGTCCTTAACTTCCAGCTGGCTGAGTTCTAGTCTGGGTCATTTTACAAAGTATAGGGGGCAGGGAACTCCCAAACCATCACAACCATGAGGGAATGGGTTGCCCAGAGAGGTGGTGGAAACCTCATCCCTGGAGGTGTTTAAGGCCAGGCTGAATGAGGCTCTAGACAGCCTGATCCAGTGGGAGGTGACCTGCCCATGGCAAGGGGGTTGGAACTAGATGATCCCTGTGGTCCCTTCCAACCCCTGACTGATTCTATAATCAAATAAACAAGTATTATACTTCTCTTGTCATAAGACCTGAAAAAAACAGAGTTTAAAGTCTGTTTCTTTGTGAAAGCATTTTCTGGAGGTTGCCATTAATTTCACAACTGCTGAACTAATCCCAAACAGCAAAAATAGTTAATCATTTGAGCAATGAGGCAATTTCCTGCATCTTTCTTACAGTTTTCAATAATACAATTTATATATTGTGCACCTTAGCATAACAATAAATAGTACATACTGCTTTCTGTTCAGTTGGGTTACACTTAACACTTTCAGAAATGAATCTGAATCTGAATAATATCAGACTCCTGCTTATTTTCTGATGTGAAAAAAAATATCCAATGGTAAGCTGTCAGATTTAATTCAGGTAGTTGACCATACATGAAAGTATCAAGTTATCTGACCATAATAAAATCAGTTTCTCCTTGTGCTGCTTTGAGGCTAACTGGAATAGACAAAGGAAAGACATGGAAGTGTTTGAGTTGGTCCAGAGGAGACCATGATGATGTTCAGAGGGCTGCAGCAGCTCTGCTGTGGGGACAGACTGAGAGAGTTGGGGCTCTGCAGCCTGGAGAAGAGAAGGCTTCCAGGAGACCTTAGAGTAGCCTTCCAGGATCTGAAGGGGGCTACAGGAAGGCTGTGGAGGGACTATTGACAATGTCTTGTAATGCCAGGACAAGGGGCAATGGGTTTGAAGTGGCAGAGGTGAGATTGAAAGTGGATGTTAGGAGGAAGTTGTTTGCAGTGAGGGTGGTGAGACACTGGCACAGGTTGCCCAGGGAGGTTGTGGTTGCTCCCTCCCTGGAGGTGTTGAAGGCCAGGTTGGAGGAGGCCTTGAGTGAGCTGCACTAGTGGGAGGTGTCCCTGCCTATGGCAGGGGGTTGGAACTAGATGATCCTTGAGGTCCCTTCCAACCTTAATATACATCAGTGTCGAGGATTTCAGGTTAGGTTAAGTATAGAAAAAAACAAACCCAACAAAATAGTGATTGGATTCGTAGTTCTGGTTGTTTGTAGAGTTTTGTATTGTGTTGATGAAGACTTTCTCAGAACAGAGTAAAATTGTTTCAATTTAAAATTCAGTAGCCAGAATGTAGGGAACTGCTCTTCTCTTGCTGCAGACCAGCACACAGTTGATGTCTGGGCTGCATGTGCACACTGCAGCCTCATGTTGAGCTTTTCATCCCCCCACACCCCCAGGGCCTTTTCCTCAGGGTTACTCTCAGCCATTCCCCACCTAACCTGGAGTTGTGCTTGGGATTGTGCCTACCCAGGTGCAGGACTTTACACTTGGCCTTGTTTAATCTCATGAGGTTGGCCTGGGCACACCTCTGCAGCCTGTCCAGGTCCCTCTGGATGGATCCCTGCGCTCTAGCAAGTCGACTGTGCCACACAGCTTGGTGCCAGCTGCACACTTGCTGAGGGTGCACTGATTCCTCTGTCCATGGCACTGACAAAGATGTTAAACAGCACTGGTGCCAGCACTGACCCCTGAGGGACACCACTTGGCACTGGTCTCCAGGTGGACATTGTGCCCTTGATCACCACTCTCTG
>VWZE01012088.1:0-18781 GCA_013396675.1 Eubucco bourcierii | reverse complement strand
GAGTTGGGGCTCTTCAGCCTGGAGAAGAGAAGGCTTCGAGGGGACCTGATAGTAGCCTTCCAGTATCTGAAGGGGGCCTACAGGAAGGCTGGGGAAGGATTATTTACAAGGTCCTGCAATGACAGGACAAGGGGCAATGGGCTTAAACTGGCAGAGGGGAGATTTAGACTGGATGTTAGGAGGAAGTTCTTTACAGTGAGGGTGGTGAGGCACTGGAACAGGCTGCCCAGGGAGGTTGTGGATGCTCCCTCCCTGGAGGTGTTCAAGGCCAGATTGGATGAGGCCTTGAGTAACCTGTACTAGTGGGAGGTGTCCCTGCCTATGGCAGGGGGTTGGAACTGGATGATCCTTGAGGTCCCTTCCAACCTTACCATTCTATGATTCTATGATTCCACCCATCCAGTCCATGTTTTTCCAGTTTGGTGCCCAGGATGCCATGTGGGACAGAGTCAAATGCCTTACTCAGGTCCAGGTAGATGACATCAGCTGCCCTTCCCTTGTCCACTGTCACTGTGACTTCATCATAAAAAGCCACTAAATCTGTCAGGCAAGATCTGCCCTTGGTGAAGCCATGCTGATAAAAGTACACCTTCTTCATTAGAGTTTTAAATAGATTTGATTCTGATTTTTATTTTTTCCCCTTAAGGACTTAAACTAGAGGTTAACAAATGGAATTTGAAATATTTACTTATGACTGGAGACAGAAAATTATTGAACAGATTTAAATTATAATTAGCCTATTTAATCTAAGGCCAGTTATTCTGCTTAATAATCTTAGAGGGGAAAATTATTATTTAGACAAGTTCCTGTACATAACTCAAAATCTAATTTTTGGATTAAGTAAAATACATGTATAGATGCTTGATGTTCCATCAATACAGGCCCTGTATTATCTAATTCTATGTGCAGTAGAACTCTGTAAGGAAGATAAATAGCATCCTGTAGTGAATTCATATTAATATATTAAATAATTTGGCTGATTGATTGTTTCAGTTTTCCTTTTGCTGTAATTGCTCTTAGCCCTTTAACACTTCTGAAGGCTCTGCCACTTTTTCAGCTGTCACCCATAAGTAAGATTGGATTTTTGTGAGAATTGAATCAAGGAGTCAGGTTTTTTTTGGACAGGAGGAGTTCTTTTTCCTTTCATTTCTGTGTTTTCTATCACATCAGTGCAAGCAGAATGCAGACTCTTTTATACATATATCTGCTTAATAAAAATGCATTTGGCAGCTAGCTTTGTGACTGTACTTAGCACTGATAACTGAGATGACTGTGACTGTCAAGAGAGTAATGGAACATCTTTCAAAGCTCTCCCCATGCTTGCTCCTGAGTGACATTTTCCAGTTCCTTTTTAGATGCTAACAGGATATAAAATTGCTTGACCTAATTAAAAAAAAAAAAAAAGTGAGTAAAATTTAATTTTAGTATAAATTTACTTTTTCACATAGTACATTTTTGTTCATTTGTTTAATCTTTTCCATGTAATTACTGCATTGATGTTTGTGCAAAAGGCACACTTGGACTGAAAGCACAATAAAGAATATCAGCAGTATCTGCAGACTAAAGTAGTGTTTTTATAGGATCATAGAATGGTAAGGTTGGAAGGGACCTCAAGGATCATCTAGTTCCAACCCCCTGCCATAGGCAGAGACACCTCCCACTAGTACAGGTCACTCAAGGCCTTGTCCAGCCTGGCCTTCAACACCTCCAGGGAGGTTATAGAGCACAGAAGCACCCAATGTGAGCTTTGATCTTTGATCATGTTGGGTGATTCTGTACTCTACAACCTCCCTGGGCAACCTTTACCAGTGTCTCACCACGCTCACTGCAAACAACTTCCTCCTAACATCCAGTCTAAATCTCCCCTCTGCCACTTGAAACCCATTGCCTCTTGTCCTGTCATGACAAGACCTTGTCAATAGTTCCTCCCCAGCCTTCCTGTAGCCCCCTTCAGATACTGGAAGGCTACTCTAAGGTCTCCTGGAAGCCTTCTCTTCTCCAGGATGCAGAGCCCCAACTCTCTCAGCCTGTGCTCACAGCAGAGTGGCTGCAGCCCTCTGAGCATCTTCGTGACCTCCTCTGGACCCACTCCAACACTTCCATGTCCTTCCTGTGCTGGGGGCTCCAGAACTGCACACAGGACTCCAGGTGGGGTCTGAGGAGAGCAGAGCAAAAGGAGCACAATCCCCTCCCTTGCCCTGCTGCCCACACTGCCCTTGCTGCAGCCCAGCACTCAGTTGCTGTCTGGGCTGCACTCACACTGCAGCCTCATGTTGAACTTTTCATCACCCCACACCCCCAGGTCCTTTTCCTGAGGACTGCTCTCAGCCATTCCCCACCCAGTCTGCAGTTGTGCTTGGGATTGTGCCTACCTAGGTGCAGGACCTTAGTCTTGTTTACTGCAGTTGAACTGTAGACAGTAAAATGAACTTATGAATTGGTAGCCTGAAATCAGGTTAAGGAATGCTTTATCTTTGCCCCTGTAGTGAACAATAATGAACAACAAAAGTGCTAAGGTCTGTTTCACTGATTTAGGTGCTCTCATACACCCTACCATGTTTGAGAATGAAATGACTGCAGCAAGTGCATGAGAAAATGGGAAAATAGTGTTCAGTCTTCCAGTGGCTATAAATATTTTTTTTTCCTGAACCGAAAACAGATTCTTGAGGACAAAATGCAACTTTCTTACAATGAAATTGGTAAGAAATAGTTCATTATAAAACTGCAAATGCTGCTTTGTACACTTGCATATGAAATACAGTACCTGTGACAAAAGAATGATGTTACATATTGTAGAGGCAAGCAAGTAATGCATCAAGTGTCACTTTAATGGAACTGTGCCAATGACATTTACAAATGTGGCATCTGTTTATTTCTAGCCTTACTGGGAATGAGATGAAATAACACAGAAGTGATGATTACTTGTCACACATTGCTTTTATGAAAATAACTGCTTTAACCTAGCTTGTTATTAGAGTCCATGTGTTCTTTTTGTTTGTATGTCTTCATCTCTTTCAGCAAACCATATTTCTCTATATTTGTTTGTGCTTTTGCCTATCAGTGTGATGGAGTGAAGAACATCTCTTCATCTGCTGTAAAACTGTGGTGATGGCTTACCAGCTTGCTGCACCTTTGTGTAACCTCAGGGGAAACATCCATGGAACTGAATAGTAAAATATTAGGATCAGAACAGAGGTAACAGTAAGGGCTAATGCTGAATAAACTTTACAATAATGATCATAGAGTCATAGAATGGTAAGGTTGGAAGGGACCTCAAGGATCATCTAGTTCCAAGCCCCTACCATAGGCAGAGGACAAATGATGAAGTGGTGCAAGGGAGTAATGCTGTGTATTTGACATGGGAGACATCCTGGGTGAAACTTGTGTTGGTAGAGAAGAAGGTCAGAGCTTCTGAGCACTATGTTTGGGAAAGTTTTATTTGCATGCCTGTGCTGCTTCTAGTTCTGCAGCAGTCGCTTTCAGTGGCAACCAGAGGGTTCTCTCTTTCCTGTGGCACAGGGTTTGTGGCTGTGGATATGTGTACATGTGTGTGTATTGTAAGCTGCTTAGGTAATTGGGCCATCACACTGCCTTAATTACTGAACCAGGAACTTGTACAATAGGTTTTTGCCTTGACATCCCTGAGGAAAAGGACCTGGAGGTGTTGGTTGATGAAAAGCTCAACGTCAGTGGGCAGTGTGAGTGCAGCCCAGACAGCAACCATGTCCTGGGCTGCATTAAGAGGAGTACTGCCAGCAGGGCAAGGGAGGGGATTCTGCCCCTTCGCTCTGCTCTCCTGGAGTCCTGTGTGCAGTTCTGGAGCCCCCAGTACAGGAAGGACATGGAACTGTTGGAGCAGGTCCAGAGGAGGCCACCAAGATGCTGAGAGGGCTGCAGCAGCTCTGCTCTGAGGACAGACTGAGAGAGCTGGGGCTCTGCAGCCTGGAGAAGAGAAGGCTTCCAGGAGACCTTAGAGTAGCCTTCCAGTATCTGAAGGGGCCTACAGTAAGGCTGGGGAGGGATTATTTACAGGGTCTTGCAATGACAGAACAAGGGGCAATGGGTTTGAAGTGGCAGAGGGGAGATTGAACCTGGATGTTAGGAGGATGTTGTTTGCAGTGAGTGTGGTGAGACACTGGCACAGGTTACCTAAGGAAAAGTTGTGGCTGCTCCCTCCCTGGAGATGTTGAAGGCCAGGTTGGATGAGGTACTAGTGGGAGGTGTCCCTGCCTATGGCGGAGGATTTGAACTAAATGATCTGAGATGATCTTAGATTTGAACTAGATGCTCCCTCCCTGGAGGTGTTCAAGGCCAGATTGGATGAGGCCTTGAGTGAGCTGTACTAGTGGGAGGTGTCCCTGCCTATGGCAGGGGGTTGGAACTAGATGATCCTTGAGGTCCCTTCCAACCTTACCATTCTATGATCTTTGATGTCTCTTCCAACCTAAACCATTCTGTGATGCTATGATGGAGACAAACATCCAGAGCTGTGAGTCCCAAGTACTTTTGGAATGAATGTGTTTCTATAACATCAGAATTTTCCAGAGTCTTCTTGATAGATGTCTTGTGGATCTTTGAAACAATGAGGTCCCATCTTCAAAGACAGGCCTCATCCCTGGAAGTCTCATGTGAGAATAAATTTAAAGTCTAAGTCATTGGAAGGGAGAATGTCTCATTTATAAAGGTATCAAGGTACAACCATTACAAACATCTGTAGTGATTAAGAAAAAAATGAGCTGAGACCTGTTGTACTTGATACCAATCTGAGGCATTAGCAGCTCCTCCACTTGGTATAGTTTTTACAGGTAGTTTGATAAATGTTCTTCCATGGACCTGCAGATATTTAAAGAAGAGGACAGTCTGGTCCACTGCAGTTTTGCCTTGTGAAAATAATTTAATTGCTGCAACTGATTTGCTAGGAAATCAGTGGGAAATATGAAATGTCTTCTGAAAACCCTTCTTACAACAATAAAAAATAGAGGAGAATTGCCTTGGGTTCAGTGGTTTGGTTGAGGTGCAGCACCCATGAAGAGTTAAGATTTGTACAGACATTTCTGTCAATCTTCTCTGTATGTTAGAATCATAGAGTCATAGAATGGTAAGGTTGAAATGGACCTCAAGGATCATCTAGTTCCAACCCCCTGCCATAGGCAGGGACACCTCCCACTAGTACAGCTCACTCAAGGTCTCCTCCAACCTGACTTTGAACACCTCCAGGGAGCGAGCAGCCACAACCTCCCTGGGCAACCTGTGCCAGTGTCTCACCACTCTCACTGGAAAGAACTTCCTCCTAACATCCACTTTCAATCTCCCCTCTGCCAGTTCAAACCCATTGCCCCTTGTCCTGTCATTCCAAGACCTTGTCAATAGTCCCTCCCCAGCCTTCCTGTAGCCCCCTTCAGATATTGGAAGGCTTCTCTAAGGTCTCCTGGAAGCCTATGCCATGCTAAAAGCATTTTATGTGCTTTTAGGCGTTATTCAAAATTCATTAAACTTAAGGGTAACAACCAAAGTCAAACTAGGTATGTGTTGATTTCTTATTCTTCACTGCTCTTTAGGGATTCTTCTATGTTCTTTGCAATAAAAATAGGAGGGGAGGAAATGGGTTTCCTGATTGGCCTGTGACCTGAGTGAGCTTCCCACATTTAATACTACAGAAAGGAACAAAAGATAGTTCAGTGCTTCAATGTCCTTTTAACCTTTCAGTAAGCAATGAGCTAGGAAGATTATGTTCTTTGAGGAAGCTGTAGAAAGACTTGCATTTTATTTCTTTGGAATAGTGTTTATTTCTTTGGAAATGTGTTTATATCTCTGAGGAACACTGCAAATAGATTGTAGTTTGTTTATCTCTGTTCTGTAATACAAGAAATCGTAGGATGATAAGGTTGGAAGGGACCTCAAAGATCATCCAGTTCCAACCCCCTGCCATAGGCAGGGACACCTCCCACTAGTACAGGTCAATCAAGGCCTCCTCCAACCTGACCTTGAACACCTCCAGGGAGGGAGCAGCCTCAGCCTCCCTGGGCAACCTGTGCCAGTGTCTCACCACCCTCACTGCAAACAACTTCCTCCTAACATCCAGGTTCAATCTCCCCTCTGCCACTTCAAACCCATTGCCCCTTGTCCTGGCATTGCAAGACCTTGTCAAGAGTCCCTCCCCAGCCTTCCTGCAGCCCCCTTCAGATCCTGGAAGGCTACTCTAAGGTCTCCTGGAAGCCTTCTCTTCTCCAGGCTGCAGAGCCCCAACTCTCTCAGCCTGTCCTCACAGCAGAGCTGCTGCAGCCCTCTGAGCATCTTTGTGGCCTCCTCTGGACCCACTCCAACACTTCCATCTCCTTCCTGTGCTGGGGGCTCCAGAACTGCACACAGGACTCCAGGTGGGGTCTGAGGAGAGCAGAGCAAAAGGGCAGAATCCCCTCCCTTGCCCTGCTGCCCACACTGCTCTTGCTGCAGCCCAGCACACAGTTGCTGTCTGGGCTGCACTCACACTGCAGGCTCATGTTGAGCTTTTCATCAACCCAGACCCCCAGGGCCTTTTCCTCAGGGCTGCTCTCAGCCATTCCCCACCCAGCCTGCAGTTGTGCTTGGGATTGTGCCTACCCAGGTGCAGGACCTTACACTTGGCCTTGTTGAATGTCATGAGGTTGGCCTGGGCACACCTCTGCAGCCTGTCCAGGTCCCTCTGGATGGATCCCTGCCCTCTACCAAGTCAACTGTGCCACACAGCTTGGTGCCAGTTGCACACTTGCTGAGGCTGCACTGATTCCTCTGTCCATGTCACTGACAAAGATGTCAAACAGCACTGGTACCAGCACTGACCCCTGAGGGATACCACTTGGCACTGGTCTCCAGGTGGACATTGTGCCCTTGATCACCACTCTCTGTGTGCCACCATCCAGCCAATTCCTTATCCATGTCACTGTACTGCCCTTCAGAGAGACCTCAATAACTTCGTGAAGTTAATGATGGGAAATAGAATGTTCTTAATGTGGGAGGAAGAAACTTACACTAGTACCCATTGAGTGATGACTGACAAGAACACATCGTGGCAGAAAGGGACCTGCAGGTCCTGGTAGACAAGAAGTTAGGCATGAACCAGCAATGTCCTTGAAGCATTCTTGGTTGCATTGGAAAGAGATTTGTCAGTGGGTAGAGGGAGGTGATTCATCACTTCCACTTAGCACTGGTGAAATGACACCTGGAGTGCTGGATCCAGTTCTGGCCTCCACCATACAGAAGAGACCTGAATGCTGCAAAGCGAATGCAGTGAAGGGCGATGAAGGTGACAAAGCGATGGAGCATGTGTCATAGGAGGAAGGTTCAAGAGATGTAGGTTGGTTTGTTCTTGAGCAGAGATGTCTTGTGGAGATCTCTGGAACCAGTTTCTTCTCCAGTGATTTTCAGGTAATGGAAGAGAAAACTGGGACACAGGAAATACCTTTTAAACATAATGAAAACTATGGTGAGGGTCATCGGAGAAAAGACCAAGAGATGTAGGTTTGTTTGTTCTTGAGCAGAGATGTCTTGTGGAGATCTCGGGAATCAGTTTCTTCTCCAGTGGTTTTCACATAATGGAAGAGAAAACTGGGACACAGGAGATACCTTCTAAACTCAACGAGGCTGGCGAGAGGCCTCGAGCATAAGCCCTTTAAGAGACGCTGAGGGAGCTGGGATTGTTTAGCCTGGAGAAGAGGAGGCTCAGGGAGACCTTCTTGCTGTCTACAACTACCTGAAGGGTGGTTGTAGCCAGGAGGAGGTTGCTTTCTTCTCTCAGGCAAGCAGCACCAGAACAAGAGGACACAGTCTCAAGCTGTGCCAGGGGAAGTTTAGGCTGGAGGTGAGGAGAAAGTTCTTGCCTGAGAGAGTCATTGACTGCTGGAATGGGCTGCCCAGGGAGGTGGTGGAGTCAGCGTCCCTGGAGGTGTTCAAGGTGGGTTTGGACGTGGCACTTGGTGCCATGGTCTGGTCTTGAGGTCTGTGGTAACGGGTTGGACTTGAAGAGCTTTGAGGTCTCTTCCAACCTTGGTGATACTGTGATAATGAAAACTATTTTATGGTGAGGGTTGTCAAGCACTGGAAGAGGCTGTTCCATGCTTGGAAATGCTCAGGAATGCACTGGAATGTCTTGAGCAACCTGCTCTAGTTGACTGTCTTAAGCTGTTAGCTTGATACTCAATGATCTCTGCAGGTTCCTATCAAACTCAACTGTTCTCTAGTTCTGATGTTGTTCAGACCACTCTGTTATTTTAGAAGCCATGAGCAGCCTTCATATATCATCTGGATAATGCCCTGTTTATGTTTCAATCTTCTCTGCTAATTTTATGTGAAACTATTATCTTTTCCAATGGGGATTATTTTCATAAGTTTTGCAGATGATGGCATATTTGCAGTTCAGACCTCCAGTATGGAAAGTTAACTAATTTCTCTGAGGAGAAGCTTAACAGATGGCAGTCAAAAGAGGAAGTAAGGGATTGCAATTTTTTTTTTTTGTTTTACAAATGAAATGCTAATATCTACAGTAATGAATGAAGAACTTCAGAAATATTGTGCTGATCAGATAACAAATGTGGCAAGGGGAAGCTCCCAAGCTATGCACTATGAGAAGAGAAAGCAACCTAGGCTGTCCTGATTTGACACTCATTAACACAGTGTAGAGATAAAAAGGAGATGGGGGGAAAGTAACCTCATAGCTACATTTAATACCAGAGTGCAACAGCATAGAACTGTTGTTTTAAATTGGAACATTGATACAGAAGAAAAGTAAATACCTTATATACCACACCAGAAATGGTCCAAAATATCAGCAGAACAGTAATCATTACTGAAGTGTGAGTCAGTGCAGCATATGTAAGCCAGCACTTTTAGTTATGGACAGACAGTGGAGACATTCTGTTTGTTTGCTAAAACACATCCAGCAGGGAACCAAAAATGTATGCAGTAGGCTGGTTCAGTGACTGTGCTGGGATTCAGTATTGAAAATAGTTCATGGACTGATAAGGGGATTCTTGTTGGTTTTTATTTCCATTACATGTGTATGGAGACATCTGCCCATTAGGATCTGACCTGTGATTAATGTCTCATTTCTCACCAATTACTACTCAATTACTGCACAATTGTGCTAGATTTACCAGATAGTTCTTTTTTAAACCAGACCCTAACACAGTAACTTTTTTTTTTTTTTTCTTTTTTCCTTTGTGAGGACTTTATTATCAGGCTCTGATTTTTAAAATGTAAACTGAAGTGGTGGTCCCTCTACTAATCAACATACAAGCTGTTTTTTACAGGCTCTCAGGATGTTAGGGGTTGGAAGGGACCCAAAGAGCTCATCCAGTCCAACCCCACTGCCAGAGCAGGACTAGACAATCTAGCTCAGGGCACACAGGAACACATCCAGACAGGCCTTGAAAGGCGTCACAGAAGGAGACTCCACAATCTCTCTGGGCAGCCTGTGCCAGTGCTCTGGGACCCTTCCAGTCAAGAAGTTCCCCCTTGTGTTGAACTGGAACCTCCTGTGCTGCAGCTTCCATCCGTTGCTGCTTGTCCTATCCCAGGGAGCAAGTGAGCAGAGCCTGTCCCCCCTGCTTCTGACCCCAAGACCTCAGATATTTTAAAACATTTATTAGATCCCCTTACAGTCTTTTCCAGACTAAAAAGCCCTAGGACCCTCAGCCTCTCCTCATGAGGCAGTGTTCTAGTGTTCCAGTCCCCTAATCATCCTCCTAGAACTCTAAAGATAACAGAAGCTATGAAGATTTTTTTTTTTTCCTTTTATAACTGCATGTCTCTTTTTAGTCACTATGAATATTTAACTGTCATTCTGTGCCAAAGAATGCCCTCTGTGTCCTACAGGACAAGAATATCCTCTGGAATTGTGGTTTGACAGTACAAGGCTTTGGGAAGAATCTGAGAAATTCTTACCACCTAATCTACCTCCTTGTCCCAGTTTGCCTCCTACTCTGCTCTTTTGTCTGTTAAAGTGATGTGGGCTGGGGCACTGATCTAGCTTTAAAGAACTAAGGAAAAGTTTGCTGATGTGGTGGTAGTATCATAAAATGGTAAGGTTGGAAGGGACCTCAAAGGTCATCTAGTAGTGGCCACTGAGAGTGTTGCATTGACACAGTGAAGGGCATTGCAGCGTGGGGATTGAAGTAAGTAACAAGCTGTGGGAAAAGGAGGAGACTTCAAACTTTTGTATGTCTCCATATGTCATCTAACTGAAGCCAAAAATGTGATTTTCTCTGATTTCAAACAAATAGGGGAAAATAAATTAGAGCTATATATCAGAGGGAGAAAAGCATAATGTACCACAGATAACGTATGCAATTTCATTTCACGTTGCCCACCAAATATATATATAGACAGCACGTGATTCTCAGTCATTACAGAGTACACTACAGGCCATAAAAAAATATAATTGGCATCCTAAACCTGTCACTTTCACTTTTTTCTTAGAGATTTTCTATTTCCATTACGTTCCTTGTAGAGTGTTATAGGGCCTTTATTAGTTTTATTAGCAATAAATCTCATTGCTGTGGGTAAACAGGACTCCACGCTTATTTGTCACCAGAGCAATGATGGCATATGTAACCTGGTGTACATTCTGCCTGCTGCAAACATATTTCACCCACAGCAAGGCAGATACTTTGCTGTTAGTAGTCCTGATCATCACTGAAGGGAAGGAATCTGTGCCAGTGTCTCATTTCCTCATTTGTTTCATCTATAGTGGCCATCACCTGCGTAGAAAACTGCGGTTTACTTCATGAAGGTACAAGCTCTAGGACTGTCCCCTTAGCTCTCAGATGTGCCAAAGCTGCTTATTTCTTGAAGTGGTTAGCAGCAAACTGAGAGGTACAGGAGGTGCTTTGTGCCTTACCTAGTAGTGTGACTTCAAGGTCTTGCTGTTGTGTTTGGAGGCTACCTGGATTCTTTTTGCAGGAGGGAGAGAAATCATAGAATGGTTGGAAGGGACCTCAGAGATCATCTAGTCCCACCCTCCTGCCATAGGCAGGGACCCCTCCCACTAGTACAGGTCACTCAAGGCCTCCTCCAACCTGGCCTTCAATACCTCCAGGGAGGGAGCAGCCACAACCATCCTGGCCAACCTGTGCCAGTGTCTCACCACCCTCACTGCAAACAACTTCCTCCTCACATCCACTTTCAATCTCCCCTCTGCCAGCTCAAACCCATTGCCCCTTGTCCTGTCATTGCAAGACCTTGTCAATAGTCCCTCCCCAGCCTTCCTGTAGGCCCCCTTCAGATCCTGGAAGGCTACTCTAAGGTCTCTTGGAAACCTTCTCTTCTGCAGGCTGCAGAGCCCCAACTCTCTCAGCCTGTCCTCATAGGAGAACTACTCCAGCCCTCTGAGCATCATCATCACTGTTTTTTTCTCACTGGGGTCTCCTACCAGACAGGAAAAAGAAATCAGTATCTGAAACACCAGCAGGTCTAAATGAAATGCAGCATTGCAGATTGGAAAAGGCAGTTACAAAACCTGAATATTGCAACTTTCTTTTTTTTTTTTCGAAGAAAAATAATTTACTTACCTTGGAGATAAAAAAACCCCCCAACTTTATGGAAGTAAGTGTGAAGTGCTTATGGCCTAGACTAAATGTGTGACTATGAACTGTGTTATAAAAATGAGAAGTATGCAATAGGTTTCATGTTACTTACTCCTGTATGATTTGATGTTTTCAAAAGATCTTGAAGGAGGACCAATGCCATTCTGGGACGTATGAGAAGGGCTGTGGTTAGTAGGTCGAGAAAGATTCTCCTGCCCCTCAACTCTGCCCTGATGAGGCCTCATCCGGAATACTGTGTCCGGTTCTGGGCCCCGCAGTTAAAGGGGGACATAGAACTGCTTGGGAGAGTCCAACACAGAGCCACAAAGATGCTGAAGGGAATGGAACAGCTCTCTTATGGGGAGAACCTGAGGGAGCTGGGGCTGTGTTGCTTGGAGAAGACTGAGAGGTGACCTTATCGATGTTTATAAATATGTAAAGGTTGAGTGCCAGGAGGATAGAGCCAGGCTCTTCTTGGTGATGCCTGATGACAGGACAAGGGTCAATAGGTGGAAGTTGAAGCATAGGAAGTTTCATTTAAACATGAGGACGTTTTTTTTTTTCCCCTGTGAGGGTGACAAAGCACTGGAACAGGCTACCCAGGGGGTTGGTGTGGTTGTGGAGTCTCCCTCTCCGGAGATATTCAAAACCCACCTTAGGAGGGTGACAAAGCACTGGAACAGGCTACCCAGGGGGTTGGTGTGGTTGTGGAGTCTCCCTCTCCGGAGATATTCAAAACCCACCTTAGGTGCATTCCTGTGTGATCTGCTGTAGGTGATCCTGCTCTGGCAGGGGGGTTGGACTGGATGAGCTTTGGAGGTCCCTTCCAACCCCTGACATTGTGTGATTCTATGAGTTGTGAGATTCTGTGAACGATAAAGCCTTGCAGTAGCAGAGTGGGGGATCTAATGGTGTCTTCTGTGTCTGTTTCAAGAGACAAGTTTTGCCATAGCACAACCACAATCAAGAGAGCTAACTTGAGCTGGGGTTGTACTTGTCCCATACGTCCCAGATCCAGGTGGAGCTGTCGTACACAAACCAAAGCATGGGTTGGTTTTTTTTTCTGATGAAACTGATGTCAAATTCCATCATGTGCTTGATACTTGAATCCAAAATGAATCCAAAATGCTCTAGAGTATTTCAGTTTTTAAAACCTCCTCTGTCAAGCATGGTACATCCATGTGATTTCTGTTCCTTCCTGCACACACCTCCCTCCAGATTGCAGTGCAAGAACATCATGTAGGTAATAATTTAGGAACAGCAAATAAGTACATTTCAAACAGACTTGTAGCTGTTGAACTCAGGAAGTGGTTCTACTGTAAGAGAAACTGTGTAATGTCTACATGTAGGTCTGATACTTCATGTTTTTTCATTATGTAGAAATGATGAACATCAGAGCAAGCAGATTTACTGAGTTCTATTTGATCAATACCTCTACATGGCTTAGGCAAATACAAAATACAGTTACCAGTAAATCTGTTGTGTAATTATTTTGCCACGTTATGTTCGAATCACTAATTTGGTGCTAAGATTTGAAGTGCAGTATTTGTTTTGGCAGTCTGTAGTGGTACTTTTCATCCAGTGTGAGACAGGTTTGCCCCAGTTTGTATCACAGTATCACCAAGGTTGGAAGAGACCTCAAAGCTCATCAAGTCCAACCTGTTACCACAGACCTCAAGACCAGACCATGGCACCAAGTGCCACGTCCAAACCTGCCTTGAACACCTCCAGGGACGCTGACTCCACCACCTCCCTGGGCAGCCCATTCCAGCAGTCAATGACTCTCTCAGGCAAGAATTTTCTCCTCACCTCCAGCCTAAACTTCCCCTGGCACAGCTTGAGACTGTGTCCTCTTGTTCTGGTGCTGCTTGCCTGAGAGAAGAAAGCAACCTCCTCCTGGCCACAACCACCCTTCAGGTAGTTGTAGACAGCAAGAAGGTCTCCCCGGCGCCTCCTCTTCTCCAGGCCTAAGCAGTGCAGAGTCCAGGGGGAGAATGAGCTCCCTGCTCCTGCTGGCCACGCTCTTGCTGATGCAGGCCAGGATGCCATTGGCCTTCTTGGCCACCTGAGCACACTGCTGGCTCATGTTCAGGCGGGTGTCAATCAGCACCCCCAGATCCCTTTCTGTTTGGCTGCTCTCCAGCCACTCCCACCCCAGCCTGTAGCTCTGCATGGGGTTGTTGTGGCCAAAGTGCAGCACCTGGCACTTGGATTTGTTGAGCTTCATCCCCTTGGACTCTGCCCACCTGTGCAGGCGGTCCAGGTCCTGCTGCAGAGCCCTTCTGCCCTCCAACCCAGCAACATCACCCCCCAACTTGGTGTCTTTTTATTTGATTCATGTTTTTAACTGTTTTTTTTTTTTTCTTAGGGTTTGAGTTTTTTGGGGGTTTTTTGTTTTGTTTGTTTTTTAGCACTGATTATTTCTCCATGCTTGTTTAAGATCTGTTCTTAACTTAATGAGGTGAGTGTCCACTAACCCAGGAAGAACTGAGCACTACTTTGTCCTTTCTCTCCTGTTAATTTCCGTTGTTACATGGGCATAAGAATGTTTTAGCTCTTTGTAGTATCTGGAGGAATTACTCTTTCCTTTTTATGACTTTTGTGGTTATACAATTGTAGGCTACATAAAAAGGAAAAAAAATTACTTCCATGTCAATTGGTGTAGAAAAGTTATGCAATTTTGCTCTATTTTGGCCACTTTCTGTCATTTTAATGATTAGCCACGGTAACAAGCTAAGTGGAAAGAGGACACCAAATGATGAGAATACTGTGAAAAGGTGGGTTTTTTTCTTTTTGTTTGGTCTTTTCTCCCTTTTCCCCCCCTTTTTCCCTTTGCTGTTATATTAAGTAGTCTTGGAAGGGATTATTGTGATAGCTTTGCATCAGTGTGTCAAAGCAGTTTTGCTTTTACAAAATAAATGTGTTACTTTTTATTCAATTTATCTTAACAAGAAACAAGACTGGCAGTATTTTTTAAGTACATTAAGTAGGCATTAAGACTCCCTATCTGGAGTCCTGTGTGCAGTTCTGGAGCCCCCAGCACAGGAAGGACATGGAAGTGTTTGAGCAGATCCAGAGGAGACCACCAAGATGCTCAGAGGTGTGCAGCAGCTCTGCTGTGAGGACAGACTGAGAGAATTGGGGCTTTGCAGCCTAGAGAAGAGAAGGCTTTCAGGAGACCTGATAGTAGCCTTCCAGTATCTGACGTGGGCTACAGGAAGTCTGGGGAGGGACTATTGAGAAGGTCTTGCAATGCCAGGACAAGGGGCAATGGGTTTGAAGTGGCAGAGGGGAGATTTAGACTGGATGTTAGGAGGAAGTTGTTTGCAGTGAGGGTGGTGAGACACTGGCACAGGTTGCCCAGGGAGGTGTTGGAGGCCTGGAGTGACCTGTACTAGTGGGAGGTGTCCCTGCCTATGGCAGGGAATTGGAATTAGCTGATCCTTGAGGTCCATTCCCGCCTTACTGTTCTATGATTCTAAGAGTGGTTCACATTAAGAGGCAGGACAGTTACATTTTTTTTTTCCTCTCACATATTGGTTAAGCATATTTCCTTGAGAGGGAATTAAAAAAAAGCAAAACATGATATTGGGTTCTAGAGGTATGTTTTCTTCACCTACCAACTATAGAATTTCTAGTTTAATTTTTAAGAACCCTAGAAATCTGTTTAAAGAGACAGATGTGGGTAATACATACCCCAGTTTGCATCTGTTCCATTGGTAAAATGTGGTGTAAGGAGAGTGCAGTGAAAGGACTTTGTAAAGCAAAACAATACCCTGTAGTGCATGTATTTTTGTATGTATCAATGAATGGATGCTCTCATTAACTCCTGGGATATTGTGCTGTAATGTTTTTACTTGTTGATGTTGCTGGGTTGGAGGGCAGAAGGGCTCTGCAGTGGGGCCTCGACCGCCTGCACAGATGGGCAGAGTCCAAGGGGATGGCATTCAATAAATCCAAGTGCCAGGTGCTGCACTTTGGCCACAACAACCCCATGCAGAGCTACAGGCTGGGGTGGGAGTGGCTGGAGAGCAGCCAAACAGAAAGGGATCTGGGGGTGCTGATTGACACCCACCTGAACATGAGCCAGCAGTGTGCCCAGGTGGCCAAGAAGGCCAATGGCATCCTGGCCTGCATCAGCAATAGTGTGGCCAGCAGGAGCAGAGAGCTCATTCTCCCCCTGAACTCTGCACTGCTTAGGCCACACCTTGAGTCCTGTGTCCACTTCTGGGCCCCTCAATTTAAGAAGGACATTGAGGTGCTTGAGCATGTCCAGAGAAGGGCAACGAGGCTGGAGAGAGGCTGAGGGAGCTGGGATTGGTTAGCCTGGAGAAGAGGAGGCTCCAGGGGGACTTTCTTGCTGTCTACAACTACCTGAAGGGTGGTTGTGGCCAGGAGGAGGGTGCTTTCTTCTCTCAGGCAAGCAGCACCAGAACAAGAGGATACAGTCTCAAGCTGTGCCAGGGGAAGTTTAGGCTGAAGGTGAGGAGAAAATTCTTGAGTGAGAGAGTCATTGGCTGCTGGAATGGGCTGCTCAGGGAGGTGGTGGAGTCAGCGTCCCTGGAGGTGTTCAAGGCGGGTTTGGACGTAGCACTTGGTGCCATGGTCTGGTCTTGAGGGCTGTGGTAACAGGTTGGACTTGATAATCTTTGAGGTCTCTTCCAACCTTGGTGATACTGTGATGCTTTTCTTCCAAACTTCTTAACTCCTGACATCATGAGAATGTGGATTTCTTTTTTTTCTTAATGTGTTTTTAAAGAAGTTTCTTTATCCAATGTCAGTGTGAAGAGAAAATTGAAAATATTTGTCAGATACTTTCTGAGTACTCTCAGGTTCATTTTCCTTTTAGGTGATCCTCGCCGCCTTTAGGTTCTGTATTTTCTCTAAATGTGCATAAGTACTTTAGAAGGACAGCTGTCTTCCTCACTCACATCCCAAAGCAGTAGGTAGTTCTAAGCATCCCTTGTCCATTTGTGAACCATGCATCCTGAAATGCAAGCTGCCACAGTGCTCTTGTAATTGGCAGAACAGTTCATCATCTCATGCTTCGTTGCCTGTAAAGCTGCTTTGAACACCCTTACTTTGGGGCTGCTGTTAAAATCCCTGGTTGCAGAATTTCAAAGTTCTTTTTTCTACAAAAGAGAAGCAAATGCTTTCCTCCTCTTCCATGTTACTACTAGTGGCTAGTGAAGCAAAGTACTTCAAAAGTGACATATGTTCCACACTGCAATTCTAGTGGGTAATTCATGAAGAACTGAATAAAGTCATGGCAGCAAAAGTGGTTGTTAGCACTTCTACTCTGTGACCATCTGCTTCTGGTTCTGCTTCTCTCTTGAGTATACCATTTATTTTTCCTACCCCTGTGGATATTTTTAGCTTATACCTCTCATGATATTATCCAAGTCTGAAACTATGGTCTCCTTCCCATTAATAAAATCCACCTGACTTCCATTTTAAGAACCATAAGATGATCAATGATCTTTTCTTTGCTTAACAGAGATGACTGAAGAGTTCTCCATTTGACTTCATATGCAGAAAAACAAGTGTCTGACTTAGAAAACCCAAATACTGTGCCTAAATGAGGCTTTCCCAGAATTTCCTGTTTGTGAGTGCTTGGAGAACAGCATCAGATTTTTACCGTTCTCACTGTATTCATTTGCAACAAGAAGTGGCTGCCAGAATCAGTTTATTTCTTTTCCTGTATTCAAAGAGAGTATTTGAGAAGTAAAAAAAATAAAAGCTGTCAGTGACTTTGTGAGGTGTAGCAGATGGCTCCATTTTATTTCAGAGGTTAGATGGGATATATATATATATATTTATTTTTATTTATATATTTTTGTTTATTTTTAGCTATATATATATTTATTTCAGAGATTAGATGGGATATATATCTCTATTTATTTATATATTAATTCATTTGTTTATTATTTATATTTTTTATTTATTTTTAGATAGATATATATTTATTTCAGAGGTTAGATGGGATGTATAGGACCTGCTTGAATCAGATCCTACCGTTTCAAGGGACTGTGCCCATGCTCATAGTGATAGTGCAATCTAAAAGCATACAGTATGTACTTAACAAAGGTTTGTCATAGGAAAGGGTGTTGCTTTGTGCAAATGTCTGTTGGAAGACCAATGTGTAAAACCAACAGCCACAGAGACCCCTGAAATCCTGGTGTAACCTGAATGTACCAATGTGAAACCTTATCTAGCAGTGCTAATTGGTAGTGTGAATGCTTAATTGAAGGCTGCTTTTTGAGTAGGAAGAGTCATCACCCATCTTAAAAATGCTGAAGATGTAACAAGATTGCTGCCACATAGTGAATTATTATCATTAACAGTAAGGATGTATTCTGGCACCCAGAACCACCACTCAGCTGGTGAAGAATCCTTGGAGCCGCCACCAAGCACTCTTTCAGCCTGTGCATATAGTTAGATGTAAGTCACAAAGATAGACATAAACTGATTTTGCCAGGAAGCACATTGTGACAAGCTTCATGAGAAGCAATGGCAGCCTAGCAGCTCTGGAATTCATCAGCAAAGTTAGGGAGGAAGCTGTGTGCAAGGTCAAAGGGCAAATGCTGTAAATGTCTATGATGTGTCAGTTTATACATCTTTGGGTTTGCCATGGTTGATACAAGATAGCATTCAACAAATCCAAGTGCTGGGTGCTGCACTTTGGCCACAACAACCCCATGCAGAGCTACAGGCTGGGGTGGGAGTGACTGGAGAGCAGCCAAACAGAAAGGGATCTGGGGGTGCTGATTGACACCCGCCTGAACATGAACCAGCAGTGTGCCCAGGTGGCCAAGAAGGCCAATGGCATCCTGACCTGCATTAGAATAGTGTGGCCAGCAGGAGCAGGGAGCTCATTCTCCCCCTGAACTCCGCACTGCTTAGGCCACACCTTGAGTGCTGTGTCCAGTTCTGGGCCCCTCAATTGAAGAAGGACATTGAGGTGCTTGAGCGTGTCCAGAGATGGGCAACGAGGCTGGGGAGAGGCCTGGAGCACAGCCCTATGGAGAGAGGCTGAGGGAGCTGGGATTGGTTAGCCTGGAGAAGAGGAGGCTCAGGGGAGACCTTCTTGCTGTCTACAACTACCTGAAGGGTGGTTGTGGCCAGGAGGAGGTTGCTTTCTTCTCTCAGGCAAGCAGCACCTGAACAAGAGGACACAATCTCAGGCAACACCAGGGGAAGTTTAGGCTGGAGGTGAGGAGAAA
>VWZE01012086.1:0-67962 GCA_013396675.1 Eubucco bourcierii | reverse complement strand
AGAAAAAGAGAGAGAGAGAGAGAGAAAAAGAGAGAGATATGGGGGTGTCAACATCTGACCACTCCACCCACCCAGGAGGGTTAATCCTTTACGCCTAAAGTGCTAGATCTCTGTCCCCATGTGCTACATATGGACCATATGGAATTACCTTTGATCTTTAATGAAAGCCTTAACAGAGATGACCTAAGTTTTTAGGACAGACATCAGAAATTCTGTCCTTCAGTAAGACAACATACGTAGGCTTTTTCCAAACTGTAATGACTATGTTCAGTATCCAAGTATACAATATCAAGCATACAAAATAGGACTATCAATAATACAAGCCTATTGACAAATTTTGTTTCCATTCCTTTTACCTGAAAATACATAAAATTCATCAGTTTTGTGACTTCTGGTTCCAGAACTTCCACTGTTTTCTCATAAATTTCTACTCGGTTAGGCTGCTCATTGCACTTGACCTGAGGATAATTAGAGACATCATTACACTTGGAACTTTCTTTGATAAAGCCTCAGAAACTGAAATCCTCCGAAAATGCATTATTATCCTAAGGGAACAAACTGAAGGCGCACATTTCTGAAGTTTGGTAACTTCATGTTAGTCTTCTAGGCATAATTGTGTGGGGGGATTTTTTTTTTTTAATTTATCATCTTACAGTAAATAATTTAGTTGTCAAAACACCTCTGAAAGGTTAAGACAATTTCTTTCCACATTAAGGTATTTGCTTAAAATCACACAGTAAAATAAGGCCCAAACTAGAAATCAGAACACATCTGACTTCTTCTCTAAATATATGAGTCACAAGGCAAGCTTTCCTTGCATTTCAGTACAAAAACTATGACGTTACAGTTCTCTGGCACATCTTAATATCCTTCCCACCTGTACAACCATTCTCAGATATTTGAGGCTGACTTGTCACCTATGCACTGCTTTCTTTTCATATATAGATCAAGAAAACACTATGTAGTGCTGATATTTAGCAAGTTACTACCCAGGGTGCCCAGAAACTTCAATGTTTAAGCTGAACATTAATTGTTATGTGCTATGCTACTTGTTAACACTTAATTGCAGGACAGGTTTAAGTTGCAGAGTTGCAAGGGTTCATTTTTTTGAATTACATTTTTACTTCAAACAGATCCAACAATCAAAGATTTTCCTTCTAGAACACACTGTCCCCCCACACTACTCTTAAACCAATCAGTAATACTGACACAAAACCCATGAGGTATTGCTAGATGCCTTATCAAAGAGCCAAATCATTCCCTAATGACACTTTTCTATGGCATATCAGGTTTAATGCAGGAGTCAAAGCAGACTAAATTTCGGAGCTGACTGACAAGGTCTGAGCAACTCCACATCAAGGCAAGACAGAAGATCACACATTGCATGATAGTTTCACTTTCATTGTTTACCTGAGGAATAGCTCTTGAGCAGCTCCTCCACGTGTATAACATGATTGCATACTCCTGACCTTCTTCTAGCATTTCATTCTGTAAGAAATACACTCAATATAATCAGGCATTGTAATACAAAAGAGTTAAATCCACTTGTATTACATCATTACAAACCTTTGTCCAAAGAGGTGTATTTCTCTAACCAGAATGTATGTATACAAGCACACATATCACAAACTGAATGATACACATCATACCCTGTGTGTGTAAAATAACACAAGCAATAATTCATAGGCACAGCAGGCATATTACATGTATCAGAGCTGACCAGCTACTGATGTCCACTTTGGTTGCAATCCAATAGCTAAACAGAAGAAGAAAAAAAAAAAAAACAAAAAACTCTTTTACCCCAGTCACCTCTTTTAGCACCCAACCTAATTCTGAGAAATTGACATTATCTTCATATCATTTAAGCTAAGAAATACCTATCAGATCACTAATCAACAATTGTGGCAATTATGCTTACTTAACAACAAAAATTACTATCTCCACAAACTGTTTTTTCTGCTGTTCCTTCTTCCCAAAACTAAAGATTTATAAACTATGATTTATAAATACAAATAAAAATGCTAAAGAGTGATAGAGGGATGGGTGGTGGAGTGATGCTTGTCTTTTTTTAAAACTTAGGGAGTGAAGGTGGAACGATCAAAGATGAAAGAGCTAACATGTGAAAAGGAGATATCCAACAACATCCAAATCATCAAAACAAGTTCAGGGGTTATCAAATAATTTAAAAAGTAGACTGGTGTAAATTTACATTAATTTCCAGTAGCACATAATCAGGTACTTCATCTGTCCATTCCAATCATTTGTGAACTGGCCTCTATAACATATATTATTCCTCATTTTCCAAGAATGTCACGAAATTTCAAGTTCAGTACAGATCAGCATCAGCAGTCTACAAGTCCTTTTGTATCCCCAAACAGCTACACCATCAGCAAAGATGGAGTTACTAACATGAAGTTGTGGAATTGTGAGAAAGGCAACAGAAATCCTTCAGCACCACTAAACTGACAAATAACAGAAGTTGGAAGGATGGAAGGTAATTTTTCACTCCAGTTATAGCAGCTAGCTGTAAGTAACCTGCCTCAGAGTATTGGAAAAATGCATAACAAAAGCAGAAAAATTCTAAGCAACATTGGTTGATCAAGAAGATAACTTTTCAAACTATCAAGAAGTACGTGTGCAAAAAAAGAAAGGCCACATACTTTTTCTTTATACTAACTCCTGGAAGTGTTGTGTATGTAACTTGTTTTGCTTTTCTGTGACCATCATTCATATAATGAGCTACAAGATGACAGGTTACTCTCCTTTTATTCCAAGTAATGGGGAAGTATATACCCGAATATCTACTTACCATGCTAGAGTGGACTGTGGCTTGCTCAATGTATCTCGCAATGCCAGTGACAAATGCATTTCTGTCTTCAAAATTAGTATTGAAGTTTGGCTACAGAGAAAGCAAAATACGGAATTAATTCTTCAGTAAGAAAAAGAATTTGTACATACAGTGCAAATGGATGGGTTTAAGGATTTTTGTTTGGTTTTTGAAGCACATCCTCCTCTTCCTAACAGAAATGAGAAATGAAAGTTTTTCTTACAATGACAACATACCTGGTAAAGCAGAGATGATGGTGGGGGTTCTATGCATGGTTGCTGATCTGGCAATGGTAACTCTTCCAAGAGATCCACATTGGATAAGGCATCCTCCAGTGTTACTTGAGCAGTCATTTTGCATCTGATTAAAAATACATGCATACAGATATGTTTACAAACATAANAAAAAAAAAAAAAAAAAAAAAAAAAAAAAAAAAAAAGGTAAAACCATCAGGTAACTACTTACATTGTGGGAAATGTGCAGCTTCCCTCCAACCATAAAGGAAGGGAAACAGTCAAACTGAAACTCTAGATTTTTAAGACTAACATCCTCCTCCTTTCTTTGAGTTGAGAAATGTTTCTCTTCCCTCACTGCTACACACCAGAAATAGACTGAAAGTAGAGAAAAGGATGACCTCTAATGCTCAGTTCTGAGCTGATTTGTCTTGAAACCTTTATGCACAGATACTATTACCAGCCCATCTTCAGGAGACCTGCCCATCAAAAACTGCCAACAGTCTCCAGTGTTTCATGTCTTAGGCCATCCAGATCCACCTTCAGCAGTTAGTGACAGAGAGGTCCCAAACCCCTCCAGGTCACAGCAATCTATGTATGCCTCTGGTTACTGCCACAGAGTTTTGAGATGCCACCTGGAGCTAAGGAACAGTAATGAGAAGAAATTTTAGGAAGAAAATATGAAGTGAAACATCTCAATCATTCAACTCTGTATAACAATTTATTCAGTACAGTAAACAATTCCTCTTTAAGGCAACGCCTCGAATGAAGCTGTCTCTTTATCTACAGGGCACTACAAGTCATTTTCCCTGAATTGCCAGTGTAAAATGTAAATGGTGCCACATCCAGTTGGCAATCAGTCACTAGTGGTGCGCCCCAGGGATCAGTTCTGTTTAATGCCTTTACTAATGATCTGGATGAGCAGATTGAGTCCACCATCAGTAAGTTTGCAAACACCAAGCTGGGAGCAAGTGTCAATCTGTTAGAAGGTAGGAGGGCTCTGCAGAGGGACCTGGACAGGTTGGACAGATGGGCACAGTCCAGTACCAGGAGTTTTAATAAGTCCAAGTGCCAGGTTCTGCATTTTGGCCACAATAACCCCATGCAGCACTACAGGCTGGGGACAGAGTGGATGGAGAGCAGTCAGGCAGAAAGGGACATGGAGGTACTGGCCGACAGGTGACTGAACAGCCAGCAGTGTGCTCAGGTGGCCAAGAAGGCAAATGGCATCCTGGCCTGTATCAGGAATAGTGTGACCAGCAGGACTGGGGAAGTATTCTGCCCCTGTACTCAGCACTGGTTAGGTCACTCCTTGAGCACTGTGTCCAGTTCTGGGCCCCTCAATTTAAGAAAGATGTTGAGGTGCTTGAACGCATCCAGAGAAGGGCACCAAAGCTGGTGAGGGGCCTGGAGCACAGCCTTACAAGGAGAGGCTGAGGGAGCTGGGGTTGTTCAGCCTGGAGGAGAGGAGGCTCAGGGGAGACCTCATTGCTGTCTACAGGGAGGCTGTAACCAGGCAGGGGTTGGTCCCTCCTCCCAGCCATCCAGTGACTGAAAAAGAGGACACAGTCTCAAACTGCAACAGGGCAGGTTTAGGATGGACATTAGGAAGAAGTTCTTCACAGAAAGAGTGATTGGCCATTGGAATGGGCTGCCCAAGGCGGTGGTGGAGTCACCGTCTCTGGAGATGTTTAAAAGGAGACTGGATGAGGCACTTAATGCCATGGTTTAGTTAATTTGAAGGGTTTAGGTGATAGGTTGGACTCAATGATCTCAAAGGTCTTTTCCAACCTAGTTAACTCTGTGAAATCATGTATTACTACTACCGAAGAAGCAGCTGAGCACTGCCCTTGGCTCTAACACAAGGACAAGAACACCAAGCATCCACACCCCAAAGAAGCTGGCCCATGTCTGGCACGTATCATACCCACATACTGGAGAGGTATGAGCAGAATGTGCCTCAGCTTTGCTGAAATCTCACCACAAGGCAGCTGTAATGGGCTGGCAATCCTACCACTTGCTGCATTTTTAGTGGCCTAGCAGAAAAACCTCCTCATTTTCTCTTACCTAATTGTGGTTTCTTGGGAAAGGCCCCAGAAGAACAGTAGCTTTACTTTCAAGGAAGGGCATAGCTGACCAAAAACATTAAAAATCCAAAACAAAGGGAAGGAAGCAGCCAGAAGCGATTACTTAGCTACCTTCAGAGACCAACCTTGTATCTTGAGCCACTGCTGCAAAGCAAACATGCCACATATGGAGAGAGTTCACCAACAACTTTCAACAGCCACCATTGTAAATATCCAGGGGCCTCTTGTTTCTTGAAACCCCTGCCCAAAGTTTGTTTCAAGTCTGGCTGAGCATGCAAGTTTTTGTAAAATAAGCAAACACCCTGTTTGTGATCCCTGCTGAAAAATGAGGAAGGACTGGACTAACAGGAGTGCTGGTAGGAACACCTGTGCTGGGACGCTTGCCCAGCACCTGCCCACACCCAGTTCAAGTGCCATCACAAGAACCACTTATTCTCCAATTAGAGATGAGTTAAAATCATAGGGCAATCCTCCCTTCAATAAATAAAATTTTTAAAATTATTAAAAAAAATTCCACATCTGGGCAAAAGTTCCATGAGGAGGTCAGACTTTCAACAGTTTTACCCCAGCGGAAATGGAAGAGTTGCCAAAACATCAGAGCATTTCAAGAAAAGGTATTTTCATTTTCGGTCTGACTGTAGATCAAGCTTTAGCTAAAACAGAAAACAACACAATTTTTTATAGAAGTCAGTTTAACTGAAAGTTGCCTTCCAGCTTGAAACTCTTCCTTCTCTTAGCCTCTTTACCAAAGCAGAAGCACCTGGTTGTGCAGCTGCTCTGGCATGCACTGGTGGTGGAACTTAAGGGCTCATAGCTCTCTCCCTGCAGCACCACAGGACAGGCAATGGGCCACAAAGCACGAGCTACAAGCAAGGACAGCAAGGGCATACTAGGAGAAAAAATACTTCACCTGTGATTAAAAAAAAAAAAGAAAAAACATCTTGTGAGAAATGGCTGCCCACTCTACACCAAAAATCACTGCTCTTACCTATCAACAAACGCAAGAATAGTGTCAATACCCAACACATACATCATCTTTCTCTTCCCAACACACTTTCTACTGATGACTCGGGCACCTGCTGCAGGGGAGACCCAACGATTCACAAAAGCCAGGCTCCTGACTTGAATTTCCTCAGCACTACCAGAAAATGTTCTGAAGATATGGCCTTTAATCTCCATATGTGCTATCTGAAAAATGACATCTGCATGTTTTTGGGCTCAATATCTGGAACTGCATGGGGGTTATCCTCCAGTAGCAGCTTTCTATGTTCATTAGACTATCTGTTTTTAATACTTTTAATGCTATTTTAATACTATTTTGAAGTAGAAACCCAAGCATAAGCCAAACTGAAATCCCATCTCACCCTGCTATCTAATAGCACACATCTGGAAAATACCTGTTGGTAGGCCAGAGACACAGGGACAGAAAAAAAAGCTTCCTACAGCCTTCCAGGTTGTGAAAAGGAATACAGGAAGGCACATTTTTCCAAGACCCTCAGCATGATGTCCCAAAGACAGATCAGTATTTTTTGAATCAGGATAATGTAACTAATTAGGCACAGACCGTTACAAAAGCCTTTCTGCTTTAAGGTCTCTTGCTGACAGCTCCACTTGTAATTTTTGCCAAAGATAACCACACATCTCATGTTTCCTGGGCCAGGTTCAACACTCCTGCTCAGCTTTTTATTCTCGTACCTAGCAAGATGTGAAAGAGGAAGAAACTCCTCCCTGCCCAGCTTTAGCACATCTGCAACCATAACAAGTACATGATTTGCACTTCCTTTCTGACCCCTAAGAAGCAAGCAAGAGGAGGTTTGACAATGTCAGTGGTAGGAGGACATCCAGAGCTCAGCCACATTCACACCATTTTAAGCTGGGAGACAACATCCTACAGCCAGGTGACATCACTGCACAGCCCTTGCCAATGCCTCACCTGATGTGGAAGCTCTGGGCCCAAGACAGAATACATGTTCTTGAAGTTCGAGGTTTCCCCCCCCTGCTTCTTTTATGCTTTGGCTGCTGCTAAGACCACTTCCAAAAGTGGTGGTTTCTAATGTACAAAGAAGGAGGGCTGGCAAAACTATATTTTTTTCCCCCCTCCTTAAGTGCCAGAAAAATAAAAACTCCCAAGATACAAAGATACAAAATTGGACAGATTTGCCTCTGTAAGAGTCATTCACTCTGACTTCTTACAGTTTAAATTACTGGGCAGGAGAGCTAATACTTTAAGGAACAGATTAAAAACACTGTAGTGTTACTAGTATAACTAATTATCTGTACATTTACCCAACTTGTGACAATTACCACCTTAGTGAATTCCTAAAAATGCTGTGTTTTCAGATTTGTAGATGCTTAGGTAGAAGATGTGGGAGAACTACTTCTGAAATAATCCTCTTTTTTCTTTTTTGCTGTCTTGACTCATCATTACAGAACTGAAGTTAAAACACACTCCAAGAACATGTTTTCCTAAATGTACACATCCTAATTAAAAATCATTAGTTATCCCACATCTTCCCCCTCTCTTCCTGAGAATCACATAGACCAGCAAGCTGTCTTGCCAAATCTTGGTGTTTGATGAGCACACTCAGTTTTCCAAGCAGAAAACAGCATCATATGTGCTGATTCTCCAATTCTTTTTCTGGATTTCAATGCAAGAAAATCCCTGTCTCCTTCACAATACATGCTTCAGCCTCACAGTGCCATGCCCCACCAAGTCCAAGGATCTGTGGTATCAGTCACAGGGTCTTTCAGGGAACCTTTGGATATGTATCTTCAGTTATAGTATTATTCTTTTTCTTCAGTTCTGAAGGAGATGAGCACCAGATAAGCCTACTTAGAAAAGCTTGTGCTGCAAACAAGCTCACTGAGCTGCCTTTGTCACGTTTTGTCCACACAAAAAACAAACTCAAAAAATGGACCTTGAAGGTCCTTTAGCATAATTGACATTTTGATTTAACTTCAGAACTGTATAATTATTGAAGCATATTCAGAGAGATGATGTGCCAACCTTTTTTAAAAGTCATAATTCTGTGCTGTTCTCAGTCATGCAATGGCACTCTAAGCAGTGCCCTGCTCACAACACTGCTTTAATAGAGACACCATTCCCAGACAGCCATCATTACAAAACAGTGTCAAAGTCTTTTGCAAAAGATCTGTATCCTTAACTTCAAGAATACCAGAAAACATCCATTATGCATCTCTCTGCCTTGCTCTTTCAAGCATTTAAGTGTTCAAACTGCTTTGGGGGGGAAAGAAAAAAAAATTTAAAAAAAAATTATATATATATATATATATATATATATATATGAACAGGATCAAGTTAGGAGGAAAAGTTTTTTTAGACAAAAACAGTAAAAAAAAAATAGAAAAAAAAATTAAACCAAACCAGAAGGTAAGGACTGAAAAAGGAGAGAGTAAAGAGCATTAACTTCATAATCACTGTGAGAGGAGACTGTTGTAACACTGTTCAACACTCAAGCTCAAAAACAAAAAAAATCCTAAATTCTAGAGTAAATACTAAATTCTAGGGTAGTGGAAAAAACTCTGAGTTTTTAACATTTCTTCCAGTGACAAAGTTAATCAGGTCAGATTATTTACCAAAGACAGGATCAAAGGACAACTCAGTCATAGAATCTATAAATAGCTAAAACAGGAAAATGATGCTTGATCATAGCAGATAGTTCTTATAATGTGTTCAGCAACAGTGCACACAATCTAACAGATGTAACTTGTAGCTAGCAATCAAGTTTAAAAACAAAACACAAAATTAGTAAAGCAAATGAACTTAGGTAATTGTAGCTTTCTTGAGACCTTGTTATAAATGCAGTTCCTCTTTAGCCTCTGCCACAATCATTTGGTCATGACTTCCCCAGAAATGGCCTCTAATAGACTTAAGCAGGCATACAGCTGATCTTTAGAAAGACACTGATGGTCAACATTAAAGGTTCAACCTCAAATAGCTGGGTTTGATGGCACCTGCTCACAAGTGAAAGAACCCTTCACAACAAAAATTATCACATGGAGGTTCTATGGATGTGCTAGACAAGATCAGGAGATGATGAGGATGTGTCCCAGTTTAGGGCCACAAGCCACCCAAGACTAGAGGACAGAAATTATATTTACTCTCTTTTTTTTTGGTGAGTAAAAATGAAGATATTGCACACTGATTGGAAGTTTAAAGGGAGATTCTATTTACATGTGCATATATATATACACAAAAGGCAACTGGGTTGAACAAATACATTCCCAAACCAGGCCAACTCTATTAGATGAGAACCTTCGAGAATACTCCACCCCTTCCACCCTCCCCAAAACTATCACAGGATGGTATCATGGTATCACAAAATATTTTTCAAAAAGACAAAAAGGTATATTTGTGCATCCTGAAAATATATAGGAGAGGTAGAAGTACATATGTTGTTTAAATTACTTGCAAATTGGCATTACACCCTGGACTAAGATTGTCAGGTGACCATTCTCACAGAAAACAAACAGCATAATTCAGCCCTTTGATTAAAACCAATAAATAAATAAATTAGTATGAGAGTATCAAGCTACAACAAGAGCAGCTTTTCTTCAGAAGACACTGATGGAAAATGTTACACAGCAGTGCTCACTTTATGTCAATGCTTGCTCTCCTTTTGAAAAAAGGAATAACAATGCTAAACTTCCTTCAAATAACCAAAAATAATTAAAATTTAAATGTTATAGCTGACAGGCATTTTTTTCTTTGCATCAGTCAAAGATTTGGCACTCTGGGAACACCTAAGCAGCCTCATCTTGAAATCTTTAAAGGATTTACCCTCACACAAGCACCAGAGCAATAAACCAGCAGTCTTCCCACTTGAAACACGGTGGGTTGCAGTAGATAACACACCAACAATTTCCAAGTGTTCTCTGCACAGTGGTTAGATAAGGTGATGGACACAACTGCATTATTACTACCACATGCTCATCTTGTGTCCCAGAATGTAAAGTCCCATGGAAAAGAGCTGATGGCATGGCAAAGGAAAGAACTTAGGAGTGAGCTGGCAGTGCCATGAAAGAGGGAAGCCCTCCCCAGCATCAATTTCATGCAGGAAGATGCAGCAGCCAACCTTACTGCGCTGAGCACTCAAGTTGATAAGGCGAGCAAAGGCTCATCTCATTTTAGGCAACAGCTCAGCTGCTTGTGGACCATAAATTCCTTTATCATAAATCTTCGATAAAAACCACCAAGTAAACAATGAAAAAGAGAATAACATAACAGATCTGGATCTTTTCAGCTTAACTTCAGGTAAATTACCCCAGAATGTCCCCAGTACTTCATGGGTGAAAGAGTATCTCTGCTCAGCTGTGTTCAGCTGGGTCCTCAAGCTGCCCTGACATGAAGACCTGCAGTAAGTTAGTAGTGGTAGATAAAGAAAAGACAGGTGAAATGTATTTCCTCCACTCATTCATCTCAATTTTTGCATAAACTCTGGAAATGGGTGCTGAAAAATGAGACATATGTAATCTGTTCCTGAATGAACCACCAGCTGTTCCCACAACAGTGACAGCAGAGTAAACCTTTCCAGGTCCCATTCTCTTCAGAACAGCCCACCCACCACAGCTTTCTGCTTTGACAGACTCCTTCCCTCTCTGCTCTAATCACATACACACACCTGCCTTTAGCTGCACTTGTGTCAGGCAGGTGGGAAAAGATAAACAGGCTAAGAGTAGAGCCATGCTGAATCTCGGGATGAGAAGAGTCAGAGAAGTAGCAGCACTGGCTAACCTTTCACTGTAATTAATGAAAAGCAACAGGGTGCACAGGGAAATCTAGAGTGCAAGTGTTTTTCATGGAACAAAGCACAAACTCACCATTCAGATGCAAAAGGCAGGGCTGAGCATTGAAATTATCATAAACTTCTTATTTTTACAAACCATACAAGTTAGACCACAGAAAGTAATTTGTTTCACCATTCTCACACTATCTCAAGTACACATCTCAAAAGAACCAAAATTAAGAAATTCTCTATTGCTTATCTTTTCAGACATTTAACCATGAACATCAAGAAAACTTGATGTTTAAAAGCAGCAAGAATCCATTCAAAATGCAGATAGCTACATCTCAGCCTAGAAGAGTTAAGGAAAAAACATATCCCATTGCTACCACAACTGCGCAGCAAATTCAGACTGCTCAGGAGGAGAGGTTGGGCCCCACACTCACAAAGGGCTAGATCAGCAGTTCTGGCCTGCAGCTGGCAGCCAGGGCCTGCACACCACCCTGAACTGGGATCAGCAAAGCCTGACCTGCTCAAGCACAGTTTCTCTCATTTTCTCAACTGCAGAAGTTACCACAGTGTTCAGCAGCACGCTGGTGCAATTGCAAAAACTGAGCAGAAAACACACTGCAGCACACTCCATCTCCTGCTGCTGCACAGAACAGGTTATACTTACACTTGGTACAATTTTAAGCACACCAATAAAATGTACACAAATGTTAACGCGAGAATACAGTCCAAGAAAGAAATGGTGTTTTATAACTTTCAGGGAATTGGTTTCAGTAAGATTATGCTCTACATAAACCAAAAAGGTCTCCAACACTGAAATTTGTAAGTGGAAAAATTAACTTCATATCTGAAAAAGACTGTGCCAAAGAGTGAGATAATTAAGGTGGAGTTTAAACAACTAACACAGAATTGCTAGACTATAGACATTTTAGAATAATATTTTATGACTTCAGATATAAGAACACTGTTTCATCTGACTGAAAACAGGTGTTGGGAAGGGATGCCCTGTGCCTTCTTACAGTCCACTGAACACATTTTTTCATTTTGTCTTTAAATAGATGCATTTGATCTCCAAGTGCTTGTACATATTTCCAAGCTCAAAACAAGACAAAGAGGAAGTCTGTCTTCACTTTAAACAGCACTTCCTTTGACATCGCCTCTCTTCTGTCGTAAGTCTGCAAAAATACCTTTGAATCATAATGAAAACAAAATAATCAAGCCTGGCACAGATAAAGATTACAATTGTCATGCAATCCATGAATTGAAATATGTACCCACATGAATTGTTTTGCCCTTTTTAAACAGGAATAAATAAATAAAATAAAGCTTACGCTACTTTAAAGGACAGAACACCATAATGAAAAATCGAGGAAATTCTATGCACAACAGTTAAAGCAGAAGCACATCATTCAAAAATCTGCACAGGAGAATAGCCAAAAAAAAAAAAAAAAAAAAAAAAAGAAAAAAAAGAAAAGATAAGATTTTAAATTTTAAAAGATGACTGAGTGACAGGACCAGTACCAGTGAACTCCACGGGAACCAAGGACAATACTCCCATAGGAATTGGCTTGGTCAGCAGTGCAGCATAAGTTTCATCCCCATAGCAACACAACATTTTCAGGATTCTTCAGTTACTTTGTCACTGTTTTACACTATTGGCTCGCAAAAAAAATCAACTACGTAATTTTTCTATGATGAAAATTTGATTCAATACTGTGTAGTGCTCCTAGTCAAGTTAAATTTTAAGACTGATCAAAAAAGGCCCTTGTGAAGCAAAGAGCTAACAAAAGGAACAGGCTTTCTCTTCTGAGAACAGCACAGAGATTACTATAACATTTTCTTTCAGACCTCCAAGATCTCTCTCAAACATTCCCTTTCAGTTAATTTTAAATTAAAACTTCAAAAGCCTCAGCTGTTCAACTGCATACCTATCAACTGTAGAAGACATTTTTACAGAATGACAGCTAATGTGCTTCAGAACACAGCAATGCACTGAGAACCTTCTCTGTTTGAATGCTCTTTTTCTGTGCTCTGGACAGCAGGAGCAACACTTTTGCCAAGGGGAACAGCATAAGATGTTCCTTTCGGGAATGGAGCTCCTCTCGTTCCTAAGCAACAGATTTGCATAAACTGAAGGAGCAAAGAAAAATGCTTTTCACATCATCTACTGCCTGATTAAAGACAGAAGAAAGCAAACAGGAGTTGACAGTCCTTTGTGCAGCATTTGACATACTGTTAAGCTTTCAGAAGTACATCTGCAATTAGAATTTAAAAAGGCTCAATAGATGTAAAAGCTGAAACAAAAATTCTGGCACTGAATTATCCCATCCCAGCATCAGAGCAAGTCCCAAAATAATGGCTACATAATGGAAGTTACTAATTTAGTATTAGACTCCTACTGCTTTGCCCTGCTGTTGGAAAGTTGCAAGGCACTGTCACATACTGCTCATGCCTAGTCTAGACGGTTTTGCTTAGTTGTCCTTTGTATTTGGTGCGGAGGGACTGGTGTTTAGTCAAGAAAGGCACACCCATGTCTATATCCCAAAAGGAGCAGTGGACAGTGAGCCAAGCACCAGCCTGTAGCACTACAGGCGAGGGAAATGAGCCACAAAGATCCAGAGAAAGTTGTTTGCAGTCTTCAGAGTTCACTTTAAGCAACAAGACAAACTGCTTATTTAGGTGTAGGAGTTCTTGAACTGTACTTTTATTTCACAAGACTGAAAAGAAATAAAGAAGAAAATTTTATTTTCTCAGGGGAGGATAGCACTCTCATCCTGAATCTAGTTGCAGACACAGTCACTTCAGGGTCAGCCTTACAGCTTCTCAATGGAGCCTGCTTGGCACCAGTCCCTGCCTGCAGAGGTGCTGCCAAACCCAGCACCACTGGGGAGAGCCCCCCCCTCCCCTGGCAGGTGCAGCCCCCTGAGCCCCCTTCCACAGCGACTCCGTGTTATGCATCCAGCTCCATTCTACAGCACATGCCCTCGGTGGCATGCCAGGCATTAATTATATCCAGTGGGTTTTTTCAATGCAAGCCTGCAGCTGAAATTCCAGCTTCAGTACTGCATCATTTTAAGTTAAAAAACAACGAAAGGCTTCAGTGAAAAAGACTCTTCAAAACAGAGACTGTCCTGTCATTCTCACTGCTTCTAACTGGAGGTGCAATACAGCTCTCTCAACTGTCATCTAAGAAAAAAGAAATATAGATAATTACACTGATTTATCTGAAAAGTAAGTTGGAAGACATTTTAGGCAGATTTGTATTATTCGAACTTAAAACCAGTTTTTCTTATACAAGAATAATGTCACTTTTTGTTTTTTAAATACTGTGATTTTGGAAAAACAACCACCACCACCAAAAAAACAAACAAAACAAAAAAATCAAACAAACACACATCCAAAACCCAGGCTTCAGAAGCAGGTAATAAAAAAAAACCACAAACCAAACCACTACATGTGAATGGTGTCACATCCAGTTGGCAGACAGGCAGTAGCAGTGTACCCCAGGGATCAGCGCTAGGCCTGATTCTGTTCAATATCTTTATTGGTGATCTGGATGAGAGGACTGATTCCACCATCAGTAAGTTTGCAGATGACATCAAGTGTCAATCTGTTGGAAGGTAGGACAGCCCTGCAGAGGGACCTTAACAGGCTGGATGGGTGGGCAGAGGCCAGTGGGATGAAATTTAACAAGGCTAAGTGCAGGGTTCTATGCTTTGGCCACAACAACTCTAAGCAGTGCTACAGGCTGGGGACAGAGCAGCTGGAGAGCAGCCAGGCAGAAAGGGACCGTGGAGTACTGGTAGACAGTAGGTTGAACATGAGCCAGCAGTGTGTCCAGGAGAGCCAATGACATCCTGGCCTGAATCAGGAACAGTGTGGCCAGCAGGACAAGGGAGGTTATTCTTCCCCTGTACTCAGCACTGGTCAGGCCACTCTTTGAGTACTGTGTCCACTTCTGGGCCGCTCAATTCAAGAGAGATGTTGAGGCACTGGAACATGTTCAGAGAAGGGCACTGAAGCTGGTGAGAGGTATGGAGCACAAGCCCCGTGAGGAGAGGCTGAGGGAGCTGGGGTTACTTAGCTTGGAAAAGAGGAGGCTCAGGGGTGACCTCATTGCTGTCTACAACTACCTGTATAGAGGTTATAGCCAGGTGAGGGTTGGTCTCTTCTCCCAGGCAATCAGCAACAGGATGAGGGGACACAGTCTCAAGTTGTGTCAGGGGAGGTATAGACTGGATGTTAGGAGGAAGTTCTTGACAGAGAGAGTGATTTGCCATTGGAATGGGCTGCCCAGGGAGGTGGTGGACTCACCATCCCTGGAGGTGTTCAAGAAAAGACTGGGTGAGGCACTTAGTGCCATAGTCTAGTTGACTGGATAGGGTTGGGTGATAGGTTGGACTGGATGATCTTGGAAGTCTCTTCCAACCTGGTTGATTCTATGATTCTAAGTATTTTAAAGAGGAGAAACAGACAAGAAGATAGTTACATTTTACATTTTTTTTTTAATTTATGAGTTACTATAGGGCAGGGTATAGGAGAAAACCGAAATAAGCAAATAACTGCTTCTACTTTCCTAAGTTTTCTTTTTCCCCTAAAAAAGCTCAGCATCTGTAACATTTCATACTTCCATTTTTATACATGAAAACATGCAGTTTCAGTGAAAATTCACCAAAAGTTTTAATTCTGTTATCACTTGATATGCACTCACATCTATCTTGAGCAATACTTCATGACAGTTTACATGAACTTTACCTTCAGAATGTATAATTCAGTACACTCTTGCTATCACTTGGTAAGTGAAGCCACTTAAAATAATTAGAGCTATAGTGAAAGAAGAATATAAAAGAAGTCCAGGTCTATAGGACTTTTATTTCCTGCCAATAAAGTGTTTATGTCTCTATCAGAAGGGAAGCATCTTAAAGTGACATAAAGCAGTACCAGAGTTTTGCCTAAATCCCATAAACAAATCTTCTGTACAGCTGTAGTATGTAAAATAAACATCTCCAAAAGCTCCTTGTACCAGTTACACAGCTGGAATCACTACTTAGCGTGTCTACTCTTGAGGCTCATGTCCTAACATGAAACCATAGAATAATTTTTTTTTTAAATATTAATGGTTCTTTAAAAAAAAAAAAAAAAAGAGCTCCCCCCCCCTTTTTTTTTCTTTCTTTTACTTAATACTGTAGTAATTCCTAAGAATACCACTAAGACTCAAGTCTGCTAAACATTTGTGGAGTGTTTTCTAGTAAGTGTAAGCCTATATGCCATCCAAATTTTTATGATGCCTTTTGGTGGTAAAACGGTGAACGGTATTTTTTGCTCCGAGAGCAATTTCTGGCTTTAAAAAATTGCTCATTCTACTACCTTCCAACCAAGATTCCTGAAAAGCAGACCTGCAGAAACCAGCTCTGTGAGAGACTTGCTGAGGCACCTCACTAAACTTAAAAAAAAAAACTCCCAACATTCAGCCCAAGTGCACAGAAAACATTCAGTTGATTTCACTCCACCAGTAAACACTTTGTAAAGCAGGAGCACTCACGAACCAGTGAAAGGATGGCACCACAGGCTACTGCCCTGGCATTTACCTCTAATGAAAGCAAGAGCAGAAGTGTCAGTTGCTCACATGTTACCCAATCACTTGAAATAAGAAAACCTCTATTTGAGTCAGCAGGTTGAACTTCCCCTCTTGTGAAGGACATCCACTTTATGTTGTGCCTATGTCAGGGCACCTGTCCTGGCAACAGGTATATAGAACCACAGAGTAACCACTCAGATGAAGGCACATCATGCCCATCTTCACTTCTCTCAGGTTAGTGAGAAGAGTTTTTAAACACGGATCTCATAGCATGACTTGGAGAGTTGCAAATCCACACCTGGTAGATCTTTGCTGGCTAAGTCCCACAGAGGGAATACCCAGCAAGCAGTTCATTTAACTGTGAGAGCCCCCCCTGAGCTCAGTACCTCACCAGGCCATGAGACTCATGACCCATTAGGGTCCCACCAGCAGAAGCAGAGGTCTGGCAGAAGATCTGGGGAAGGGATATGACATCAGGGCATGAGTGTTGCTTCCACCTACCCCTAGGAGGAGGGATCACCACCTTTCATCCAAAGGCTTGGAGAATTTGGCTTCCTCCCCAGCATACCCAGTTCCACTGTCCACAACTTTAAATCAGATCTCCCACAGCGGACTTTCTCTAGAAAGGCTACACTGCTATAAATTCACTTGCTGTCCTGATGATGGTCAGCATGAAGAGAGGGAGGTTTCTACTCGGATGGCAAATGCTTGACAATTATTTGTGCCATACCCATCTTTACCATGACCCTACTTGTTTTAGTTAGAAGTCTGAGACTGCCACTTTTCCCAAATAACACTGAAGAGTTTAAAGAAAGGATTATTTTTCCACAACACAAGTTTATAAATGCATGTATATTTATAAACATGACAGCAAACAGTACATACTGACACAGAAAATTTTTCAAGTTCTACAAAGGAAAAAAAAAAGCTTTAAGGATTTTTGCCTGTGTGTTTACAAGAGATAAGGAGTCACCCAAAAGATGAGTTAGATTTTTGATGCCAAGAGATAGAAAGACTATCTGCTGGTTTGCACCTCAGCCTTCCTGTAACAAGTTTCATCAAAGCAAGTTTCATGTGCATTAATGGAAAGATACCTAAACCAAGGAAATCAATATACACTGAGTTATCAGTATTACATAGTAAAGTGCACCTTCAAGCCCTACAGCTTCTACAAGTCCTATCAGCTTCTAAGAGCAAATGTATAGCAAAAAAGAATACTAAACATGTCTGTAGTTTAAAATGTCAGTACTAAGTTCCCAATAAGTTTTTTGTACATATACAATCATATTTTATAATGCTGAAGTATCCATTCATCTTATTGCATCCAATCCACGCACAAAGAAAGGACAAACAAAGGTGGCTTTCACATGGTATGTATTCAAATAGCAATGTCATCAAAACTATCAGGATGCCCTGCAAGTGTAAGGTCTCTCAGAGAGAGCTCACTTGTAACAAAGTATACGTTCTATATATCAATAGTTTCCAAATGTGTTATAGTTGCTTCTCCCTCTCTGCCTAATCTGAGAGCATATCCAAATGGAAGGTGAAGGCTGTTCCCAATTGCATGGAAGGATCTACCCAAACCACTTCAATGGCCATTCATGCTTGGGTTGTGTCAAGCTCCTGCAGCATCCCTACATAAACAAGCACTTAATTTGTTTAAAGAATAATTGTTTACTAAACAGGGAAGTGCCATAGTAACTACAGCTATTAAACACACATAAACAATACAAATACAGAAACTCACACTGTCACTGTTTCAACAGAATCAAAGCCTGTCATACAACTGGCTTCTGACTCATTATGGTATAACATGCTGCCCAACATTAACGTTTACTTTACCTGTTGGTACAGTAAAGGAACCACATGAAGAACCTGCCCCAGGAACATAGAGCTATGACTGTAAAACTAAACAGTCTGGATGCACACGTAAGTATGTGTGGAAATTATGCTAGAGTTAACTTTCTCTTGTATGACACTGCAATTCTTGCAGCTTTTAAATGAAAGGATAAATAAAACCAAATCTAAGGAAAAAAAAACAAATCTAAGAAAAAGATCTTTATGAGGAGTTTATGTTCCATCTTTTTGCTCCAACTTTGCAGTTCAAATTCAATCACCCTAAAGATTCCATCTCAACTTGAATATCTTGAAAATACTTGAGAAACAAAACGAAAAATAAAAATCAGATGATTCAGAGAAGAGAATTATCAAAGATGGTGAAAATTACACTCAAGAAAGAGCTACCTTTCAAGACATCTCTCTCAGAATGAATAAACAAAGCACTACACTTCAAGAGTACCTCAGACAAACTTCTATTATAAAACATGTAGGTGGAAAAGATATCTGTTAATTATTTCAAGTCTGTGTAGAGAGGGTAAGAGAATCTGTGGGTTCAAAATCATGGACCAATTTTCACATAAGGCTAAATGAAGAAACACGAATTTTGTTAATTAATGCTTTGAATATGACAGGCACATCACTAAAGGACTACCATCTTTTGCAGGTCACACTCAGAAGAACTGAAAAGCTTAGGTTGTTTAAGAAATATTTCCTTTCTAAGTAACTTAGGCAATTGTAATATCTAATTAGAAATTTTAAGTTAACAAAGTTGAATACATTTCAAACAGCACTCCACTTTCCTCGTGACTGTCAAGAGGAACTGACCCAAGGTCTGTACACAAAACCCACCAAGTCTCACTCATCTTCAATGGAATGACTGGGAGGATTGTGGGTTTTTCTAAGATTCTGAGAGGTTTATTCTTTAAATAAATACATACATTTTAGCAATATGAAAACCACAAAGTATAATTAAAAATTGCAATAATATTGTCCCTTACAAAAACTAACCAAGCAAAATAAACCCCCAGAAACCCACTAAAATCTAAGCTGCTGCAAGGCAAGACTATTGTGTATTTCTTAGAGAACAAGTAAAGCAGGCTTTGACAACACTGAGACTAAGCCTTCCTGCTGTACAGGCTGTTTCTGAATTCCATCTTCTCCTTCCTGGCAGCTAGAGAGATACTGACTGTCTACACTGGCCAGACTTCACAGACCAGTTGTCTGTGAATGCTCAAAGAGCCTTTTACATCAGATCAGGAATAAATACCAACAAAAAATTAAAAGGTAAAAGCAGAACTTAGAGTCAAGAACCAGAACACTTTGGTAAGGAACAGCAATCCATTTTATGACATACAGCTCAGACAGATCACAGAATAGCATTACAGTACTACTAGGAGCTCCACTTTGAAAAACGTGCAAATCGGCAACGCTGCACGAGTACATTTTCAATGTATTTAGTATACTAAAGTTATGGCAAATAAGTAACTGGAATGCAATAAAGACTGGAGTCACCCATTAGCCCAAGTTTTCCATTTCCCACAGTTTACAGCAAAGAGCAGCAGGACCTTCTAATTAAGAAGCTCCTCCGGACAGTTTTCTTCCTGCTAAGTGCTCTCCAACCACTTCAGGCAGACTGGCTACATCCAACAAAAACAATTTCTTCCTTACAGCCTCCCTGGCACAACCAACTATTTACATGTCTAAATGCTACTCAAATCTGTCATCAAACAGCACAGGAATAAAAATCAAAGCAACAAGCACCTACTGAAAGGCAAATTAGCAAAGTTGCTGAAGAACTACAATAATATTCACACAGATGAACTATCCATCTATCTTTATCTCTCTGCTTGTCAGAGACAGGTAGGAGACGGACAGGGTACCAGACCATACCTAGAGAAGATTTCCTGCTTACATTAATACTCTCAGTACACCCTATAGTTATTTTAACTGGATAAAACTCAGTTTCCTTAGGAGGAAGCTACTCTGTGTCCTTAGACACTAGATCACCTCCTTCGCCTGCAAAGCACGGCAAACTTTCATAGAGCTTTTTACTTGTATTTTTTCCCATACTCCGGCCGCTCCAGTGTTCCAGACACACGGGCTACCCATGAGAGAAAACAATCCAGACCCAACACCCAGGAGAGACTAAAACTGGCTCTCAGATAAGGACCCCTGAGGCATCCTCCACTGTCAGGGCCCGTCAGAGGGTGCGGTCACCCGCCCGTTGCCTGCCTGCTGCCCACACCCGCCCTGCACCCCCCGGCCTGGCTGCCGCACGACCCTTCCCGTCCGCCACCCCACCACTGCAGTGTCTCGGGGGCGACGCCCAGCACCTCGATGCCTGGCTCCACCAAAGACCCCGAGCCGGCACCTCCAAGCCAGCAGCCCCAGTGAGGTCCGTCGCAGGCCCGACTCGGCGGGCCGCAGCCTGTTGCCATGGGATTAGTCCAGGGGAACACAAAAATCTGAGAGGGGATATCGATAGATCAAAAATAAGAGTTCGCGGTCGCTAGCAAGAGGGAAGTGGAAAGGGCGCGGAGCCGCCCGGCGCCTCAGAAAAAGCGTCTATAAACGGGAGAAGGGAGCGAAGATGCACCGAAGTGGCGGAATCGCCGTCGGGACGGCCCCCACCCCACAGACAGGCCGCTCCCGGGCCCGGGAAACCTCTGCTCACCCGCTCGCCGCCGGCTCCCTGCACGGCGCTGCCCGGCGGCGTAAAGCGTCTGTCTCTCTGTCTATCCGCCTGCCTGAGGACTCCGCTAGGCTTGGATCGGCCCGGCCCGTTCGCCGCCGAGGGTCGCGTCGGCCCGGCGGCTCCGCTCCTGGGCCGCGCCTAGCGGGGAGTTTCCTGTCTGAGTCACTTCACAACCGGGAGCTGCGCAGGGAAACCCCCTTCCTGCCGCTCCAGCTCCTCCTCCTCCAGCCTCATCCCAAACCTGCCGCCCCTTCCTCCGCCCGGCAAGCTCCGGCTCCGGCTCCTCCTCCTCCTCCTCCCGGGGAGCCGGGAGCCGTCCCGGGGCTGCCGCGGAAGGCGGAGTTGCGCGCGTAGCCGCCACGACGTGAGCCGTCTCCTTGGTTTTGATGAAAACACAGGGAAATCTGTATGTGAGAAGACAAATCTACATATCAGACGACCGTGCCTCCCAGCGAAGTGTGATTTGGGGCCTGGATGCCCTCAGCATACTTGTCAGAGCCTTCCGTAGGGAAATCTAGGGCCTGGGGCTCCGGGGTCGGCCCTCATTTTCTTTGCCTTTATCGATTTGGCAGGGAAAGAGCTAAACAGTAAGAACCGAGTACCCAACTTTTAAGAAAGCAAAGGGCATGCCGTCGAAAACCCTTTTAAATGTCCTCCAGAGGTGCTCATGCATGTTTCTTTTGTACCTGAAACGCCGTGGTTCACCGAACCCACTTAGAGGAAAAGTTTTTCACCGGCTACTTAATGACAACTTCCCACTTTTCATTTTCTGCAAAACACAACAAATACGTAGATACTTGCTCATTTTCAACTTTGCATACCTTTTGCGTGTAACGTTCTCCTGTGGCAAGGTGGTTTTCCTTTACTTCTTCATCTAACGCACTTGACAATGCTCCACAGTATGAACCTGCCAGCTCTTTTTCACTGAAGGTTATTCTTTCCCTTCACTTACTTCACAGCAGGCAGAATCCATAGGTCCATTATATCTAGAGGCAGTTGAGAGCATGGGAACTTTCAAACAAATTTTCTCAAAGCCTATTTCCTTGTATTTGACCACTTTAAGTTGCAGCCAACTTTTTATTTATTCTTAAAATTCCTCTCTAATCACTAGTGAACTACACAGTATTGCTGTGGTGAGTAATTTTAAGTATTTTTTCAATTATTTTTGTATGAGAACAGAGTAATTAGTCCTTTACTTCATCTACTGCTTGTTTGGGTTTTCTTCAAACAAGTTTCCACTGTATTAGTTGTTCTTAAATAGCCTTTTTGTAAGGGCATCTACAAGAAAATCTTTTGAAAACAGGAACAAGTTGCCAAACACCCTAATTCTCTTTATTTCAAGTACTCTCTAATTATTCCACCCATTAAACACTATCAAGGATTCCTCACAGCATGTGGAGAAGTTATACATCATTGCAAAATGTTGTTACAATTTCATCATATCACAGATTTATCTTCTGTAGTGTTTTTTCCCATTACTGCAATGCCGTATGTTGTACAAAAATTCCTCTTTGAGGGTGTGGCAACTTGTTCTTCTCTGTTTGTATACATTCATAAGCACTTCAAGTGCATAACCAAATAAATTCATTTCACCTATCATAGCCCCTTACCAGCCCAACTTCTAAACTCAGCTCAGACACAACTATAAAACACTACCAGGGCTGGATGCTTCAATTTCTAAAATGACAGCTGATACTGTTCAACACAATACATCCTTCGTGCTTTTCCACAAACCTTGCTTGGTGCAACGAGCTTGCTAAAGTAAAGAAAACTAGCCTTTATAACATAGGATTGGGTTTGTTTCTTGTTCTGGGTGAGTGCAAATTTAGAACAGCCACTTAGCCTGCATAGGAGCAAAACCTTCATTACCAAGCCACAGCACAGTAGCAAGGACAGGGAACTTGCTCTGATCAATAGCAGCTTGACCCCAGATAAGTGATGCTTTCATAGTACTCCTGTGCGAGACTGACACCACAGTTCCCACACTTGCCAAAGCCACCCGGTGCCAGGTTGCAAGAAAGCAAGACACTGCCAACCAGCACACTTTCCCAGCAGTAACAGCACGTCCTAGGGGTTGGCTGGTGTTCCAGGGTCTTGCAATGATCTTTCTAGAGGAATCGAGTGGACAAACGAGCTACTTCCCACTGCTGGAACAATCTGCTCTTCATCAACATCCCATGACAAAGTTTATAGCTACACATAAAGTTAGACAAAATAATATCGATGATGATTGATGATGTCATGGAGCTACTTGGTATCTCTGCTGTTTTGCTAATATTTGGCATTGTAAGTAGGGGACAATCACATTTTACCATCTGGATGTCTATGTTTTCACGTAACATGAAACATGCTTGCCAGAACTATTTTAGAAGAGACCACTTCACACTATTCCAGTTGACCAATTTAGTTCTGCCATGCCCCCAGCAACTCCCTGCTCCCTCTACTTCTGTGCAATTGAAGCACTGCCAACCACAGCACAAAGGCCTTCAGCAGCCAGCTTCTCCCTCTACTGTATCCATTCTCCTTCATTACTCTTGGCACACTGAATGGAGGCATTCTAGGTCTAGCTAAAGATACATGTTATCTACACACTCCTGATCAAGTCATTAACTAATCTCCTGTCCACTGGAAGATAGGTTTGGGTTTATGAAGCCAATGGCTAGATTTACAATTTAATTTCAAACAGCCCCTTTTTTCGGGTGGTATTCATTTAAACCTGATATTTAATCCATGTCAATCAACTATCTTTAGCGAGACCTCTACACCGATGTATTATGCTCCTGGTAATTCACGTGGTCTATACCTATACCAGATGAACATCAGATAATATGGTTATGACCTTAATGCAATCATCTGAACACTAGAGAAAGCCTTTGTTCAAGGCATTATGCTAGCCACAGACACCCACAAGTCTACTTCCTGAATTCCAGCCTTTTTAGTTTTATTTTTGATATCTTTCTTTTGGCTTTACAGTATTTATCTGAAGTCAACAACAGAATCTCCCACAGGAGCCCATAAGGATCCACAGAACAGTTCACTTCACCACAACCTGACAGCTTCAACAATAACACTGTGCTGTTGCTACAAGGTGCCTTCTGTAGCTCCGATGCTAATGTACTCTTAGCTTTTTTTGCACTTTTCTACTCAGGTATTTTAACTTAATAGCATGTCTAGCTATATATATATATTTATTTTTTTACCTGCTGGGTTCACAGAGATCTTTTCACCCTCAGAAAGGAGGCAAGGCAACACAAGAAACTGTCATGACCCAACACAAAAGAGGTTGCCATTGTGACAACAGGCAATGTTCACGACAACCCCTAAAAATACCATGCATAATTATCTATATATCAAAGAATTATATCCAACCTTTGACAACCTATCAACCACACATCCATGCCCTAAAGGACTGGACACGGTGTTTTGCATAAGAAGTCAGGACAGACTTCATTTTGTGGCAAATGTAGCAAATGTTTTAAAGCATGGCAAGGCTACACAAAGATTTTATGTTTCCAGATTACCTACAGTAATTCTGCTGCTTCAGCTCTCAGGAGGAGACAGACACCTATGTAAAAGGCATAGCATTTCAGAGAGTTTAAGAGATCGAGCAGGAAACAGCAACTGTATGAGAGGTCTCAATAAGCAGCCAGCTCAGCAGGTGAGAACCTGTACACAGCAGTAAGCCTGCACCAGCCACATGAAGACATAACTCCTACCATTGCTACAGACAGGAGCTCTCCACTTCACAAAGCCTCATGCGAATATGGAGTGATCTGGTCACTCACACCTACCTCTAACTCCAAAAAAATTCCTACCCTAAAAGCATGTGTGCTACCAAGAGCACAGTTGGCAATGGAAAACATACTGCATGTTCATAAATGCCCATTAGAATATGATGACACATGCACCTTCCTGGTTTCAATTTCCCTCCTAGTGCTGAATGCCACTCTCAAATAGGTCTGAGCATGCAGGGTTCCCTACTTTTGCTTTCTAGCTTCCTGAACAGCTAGACATGAAGTTTTGTTGCTAACTCAGAAGGATTTAGCTTTCTATCTGTAAAACAGAGCCATGTCCTACTCCTTTTAACCTCAGGAAAGCTGCATCCATGAGCATGGAAAAAGATCAAGTAATAAAAAAATTCACTTGCAATTTAAAAATCTGTCACTTAGTGGAATCTTTTTTTTTAAAAAATACGGTTTTAAATTAGAAGATCCTCCCTTAGAAGCTTAGAAAGTTCAGCTTTGCTGGGAATTTTTTATGCCTCCCTTTAGCTAGACTGGACAGTTTACAAAGCAATATACTACGACGGAACTCCCTTAAATACACAGATGCAACAAATGACGCCTTGTGTTTCTTACGTCTCTGCAACTGCTTACTTGGAAGTCCAGATGTGTGAATAAAGCATACTCAAATGCTAGGTCTCCTCCATCAAAGAGGAAGAGTGTCCCAAAGTTAAGATAACTGATAAAAATGAGAATTCACACAGTCAAAAACATCCAGGAGGAATGGATCCAGACAGAATGCAAGTAACAACACCACTCTGTGAAGAAATCGGAAAACATTACAAGGAAATGTGAACAAATAAAATAGCTAAAATATTCCAACCCTCACTAAAAGCCCTTTGTTTTTTTCTTTCTTTCTTTTCTTCCAAACAGGTGAACTGCCAGGGGCTGATGAGGATTCTGGTGACGTGACAGGGTATGCCCACTAAAAGGACAGACTTCTTTTCATGTGCTCCTAAAGAATGAGAAAGGGATGCTTTAAGATGGACTCATTCATGGGAATCCATCAGCCAAGTATCACTGACACACAAAAAGCTAAGCATAGAGGATATCCGTGCCTAGAACTGGCCAACACTGCCAGAGCTAGGATTTCCCTTGTGCTTTTGTGGCAACAGAAGGCCAACCAATATTTGAAGCTAGCTGAAAAACAGCATGCAGGCATCATCCATCTTCACAGTGCCCCAAGATCTCTCTGCAAAATGCAAGGTTAATTCCTGAAAAGGAAATTGGGTGAAACGGCAAAATCTTTCACTTGCATGAGGTCTTTCAAATAAAGTAAGTACAATTTGCAATGGATTTGCAAGGAATTGTTTCAACATGAAAGACTGAAGGATTTGTTTTCTCTCTTATCTAGCTAATATTATCCAAGGTAAGTCTACAAAAAAGCTCTAATTTCACTGAAGGCAACCATGTACAGAATGGAGAAATAAAGCAACCACTTGTTAGATTTTTCAAAAGCACGGAGTACAAGACAATACATCAACTCAAAAAGTAATGATGAATCAGTGATGAAATTCCTAGTACACCTATGTCTTTTACAACTATTAGTACGCTATTCAGTTTTACTCCAAGCAAGCAAGAAACAGTCAAAAAAGAACACACAGTCTCTCCACATACAATAAAAAAATAACATGAAGTCTTAAATGAGAGCCAATTACATTAAACTAGAAGTACAAATTACCTATTTTGTTAATGGGTGTCCACCTACCATGAAACGTATCCACTTGGAAAAGCATGTCATGGGGTAGCAGGGGATATTACAAACAATGTTCCCTAAATCAAAACCTCCACTCAGTCACACAGAAAAGAATATGCTATGGGGAAGGAGTTTTCCACTGTCATACTTTAACTAATATAATTTTTTTTTTAAAGTTTCTTTTTCCTGAAAACATTTTATGGCTGTAACTCAGACGGACTTCTACATTTCCTGGTCAAATAAGAATCACAATATTCATTTTCACATAATGTAATTATTAGTTCACAGCTGAAAAAACAGTTCTGTAATGGTAACCACAAAATCTCATAGTTGACAGCAATATAATTCATGTACCTTGCATAAACACCCCTCAATTGGATCATCAATTGGATTTCAGCAGAAACACACACCATGGTCAAAATACACTTACTAAATATTTTATTTATTCAACTAAATAAATAGGTAAACATCTGTGATGGGTTTTCTGCTTTTACATTCTGATGCCAGAATTCCAGAAAATTTTCTTGGGGAAAAGACAAGGCAAGCCATCTTGTGCAGAACACATTTCATATTTACTTCTCCAAAAACATACCCTTCTGTATTACAATCTACCACTTTACAAAAGACTAACTATGAGATGTAAGGTTTGTTTGCAAAAGGCTTAGAAGAAGAGTCAAGCCCAACTTTGAAGCATCTCAACCATCCAATAGTTTAATATTAGATAATGTGATCTTGATCCTACTTAAACTGATATGAGCTACTACCAAAACTAGTAGGCATTTGATAGTTTAACATTAAAATCGCTGGAATTTTATGGTCTGCAATAATCCATTTTGAGAAGTTAATTTTGTATTTTTTACATTAGCTGATTTTAACAGTCATAACTGGTCCCAAAGAGTCCTTAAGAACCCTTAAGGAAATAAGATGAATACTTCTCAGCCTCTTATGCAAAGGAAAAAAGGTTACAAAGTAACTCACATTTTGATTAAGAACTGAACCACATCACACTGGAAAATATGAATTAGTAACCATTACACAAAATTTTATAAAATAAATTTTATGCATTTATGCATACACTGAGTGAATTTCAAACTGTACATGTTTGATGTTAAGCCATATACATATAGGGAAAAATGCTGCCAATACAACCAATACATTTCAATACCTGTACATTATTTACACTTTAAAATACTTTACACAGCACCAAACTATCAGAATCATTTACCTATACACATTTCAAACTGGAGTGTAAAATGCTTACAGATTTTTAATACGTGAGTTTCAACATAAATGCTCCTTTCAGTTCTTGAATAAATCAATGGACTCAGGTGTTAACTTTGTTCCATGCCAGCCATCAGTGACAAAGCTAAAGATTCCACTGCAAACAAAACCATAAAGAAGTAGTTAATATTTTCATTTGCAGCAATTTGCAACTATTTATTGCAATACTGAATTCTACAGTTTAAAAACAAGACAGTTATTTCTTTAAGACCATAGATGAATCTTTGACAGTTTAGACAAAATTCCACCACTTTCATCAGCAGTTATCCATTAGCTATTTCAGGTAGTAAGAATTAATAAGAAATTAGCTCCTTCACATGAAATATTAAGTGATGTGAAAAAAAAATCAAAACAAATAAACAAAAAACCACACATGCAAAAAAAAAAAAAACCCAAACAAAAAAACCAACAAACCAACCAACCACCAAAATCAAATCAAAACAAACAAACTAAACCCAAACCAAAACAAATTAAACAAAGCAAAAAGACAAACATGAGGGGTTATATGCAGTAAAGCCATTCTCACAGATGCTTCTTGCAGACAAACTCTTCTAGACAGAGTAGCAGCAATGCCAGGTATTATGTTTTTTCAGAAATCTGTTAGAACATACATCTACATCTCAGCTAACCCCATCCAGCAGCTACCCCTTGGCAATGCAAGCTAATAAACAGGTAGAAAGTAGAATCATAGACGCATCTTCTGCTGCTTCTGCAACTGAGGAAGCAAATTCCAGTAGATGGGCAGAGCCAAGAGCTCAGTGCAGTTGCAGCTAAAGCATCACAATACTAAAATTTTATCTGTTCAAGATGTAGCATCGCTGTCATCCAACCATAGAATGCTCTTCTATGCCCTCACAAACTTAAGTTTCATCCACTTGTTTAGGAAACTGCTTGTTGCTTGCTTGACTACATCCCCATCCCCTCACCAAGAAAACAGGTAGACTGAAGATAGGTATCATGGAAAAAGCATGGTACAAATATTCTTTAAAAAAAGTTAAAATAAAGTTAACTGATGAAGAAGTGAGCTGCCATATCCCTCTGTGAAGTACCTCCCAAAAAGAGGTTCTTGAAGATGCACTGACAAGCATTAGAGCAGATTAAAATGTAAATATACTCCTAGTAAAACTTGTTTCCCAGTAAGAGCAGGTAAATGAACAGCCTCATGTACTTACAGTGAGGAAAAGAGCCTCGACAGACAGCTTTGTTGAGAACAGTCACAAGGAACATGTGGCAGTTTTTAAAATCAGATTCCATCTTCTCTATGGATTCCATCCTACAAGTTAAACAGAGGACTGCTTAACAGACTAGCCACAACATTATCTTGAAAATATGATGAAAACTTCACAGTAAATGACAGAAGCACTTTTTCCATTGCATTCTGGCTTGAACTTACCAGATTTCAGTCCCTGTATAACACTCCTAAAAATGAAAGGCAGTTTTGACTGCAGTATCTGAGCACTATTACAATGGTATTAATCATTTCCCCATCATCTCAGAAACCTCTGCAGTAACTATAAAGAACTGTGTGGTTCCAAGTGACAACTATTGTTCCTCTATAGCTTTGTATTTCAAGACAGCCATTCCTGTTCCCTATTCTTTCCCTCCTTTAAGCATTAGTAAACATTCCTTTACCAAGAGGTAAAGGACAAACCAAGAGGTCAAACCAAGAGGTAAAGGTCAAACCCTGGCACAGGCTTCATAGAGAAGTGGTTGATGCCCCATGTCTGTCAAGAGACACTTGAAAAACAGCTCTAATAACATGCTTAAACTTTTGGTCAGCCCTGAAATGCTCAGGCAGTTTGACTAAATGATTATCATAGGTCCCTTCTAACCAAGCTGTCCATTCTATTCTAAAAATTCATTATCAGAATCTACTTTTAATCTCTGCTAAGAGATGTCTTAGTGAAGAATGACTGACTTACAGACCAACACATTGATCTTGGAAATCACAAGTGAATCTCTAACTTCACTCACGGCACCTAAGAAAGCAAGTATCTTTCATACAAATCCTAACTATGACACTTGTCCCAGGTTGTACTATACAAAAGGACGGAACAAAAATAACTTTAGATTTTGTGTTATTTGTAAAATCTGAGCATTTGAACTGATTTGATCAAACATTCTGCACAAAAGTCTTGAATCCAAAGTAAAAATTTCCATTGATTCCAACAGCTTCACATCTTTACCATGTTTATTTTTCCACAAAGCTTTTATTGTTTGGACGGTGCAGATTAGAAAAATAAGGTTGTAGAGATCAGAGAATTTTTTTAAGAAAACCAAAAATTTACTGCCTTCTACAATAAAGACCAAACTAAGTAATCCTACTTTTCATAAACCAGTTAATCAATGTCGGTTGCTACCTGCCTACAATTTTAAATCATCATGAAACATGACCATAACCAAACCTGTAGACCTCTGATTTTATCACTATGAACATATATGAAGAAAAGAAAACCCTTTTTGATGCTATGCTCTACAATATTTTCAAACACTCAGGCTACCTTAATAATTAGAAAACTCAAACATACAATTACAAAAGTGCACGAAAACTATTAAGTTCTATCTAAACCAAACTGCATTTTCACTAAGAAATACCAGTTAGCCTCTGGTGTCTGTGTTAAATACTGAACAAAGTCCTGTTATTTCACAGAAGAAAATACCATATTCTCAAAATCATATTCTGAGTTGTGAAATTAAGATCATATTGAATTTTAGGTATGTATACTTACTTCCAAGCCCCCAAACCAGCCTGCCAACGGTCTGCAAACATCAGTACTAAATTCAACACTTTCATTATAGCTTCTTTCACAAAGCTCACCTAAAATAACAATTAAAACAAAAGAATTAACAGTCAGAAATTCATCATTAAGGACAATAACCAATATAAAGCTAGCCCATGCCATAAAGAATTCAATTTTATCTTCTCTCCTTGACTGAGCTGAGACTTGTAAAGGAAACCAGATCTCAATGTTAGCTCTGGAAAACTACCACTTCCTCAAAAGCATCTGTATATTGCTTAGTATGTATGAACTGCAAAACAGCATAATCAGTACTGAACTATTTTCTTGTCCTGCTAAGCTCTGTACAGTAAACATGCCAATTTTTCTTTACCCACCTTTTCTCTCAGGAGGCAGCGGTCATGAATTGTAGACAGGTATCTGTAATGAATCTTTATCAACTGATCTAAATCTTTGGCTTCTTCTACCTGATGCTGAAACTCCAAGCCTGTACTGTGAAGAATCTTAAAGAGGAGACCATAGTTATTAAATTGTGTATTGCACGCAAAGTGCTTAAGACTCTCTTCCAATGTTATTTATTTCAGTAGCCTAAAATTGCCTGATTCATTCCTTCTTCCCTTTCAAATTTCAGGTTCATTCTCTGAACATTAATATAGAAAAAAAAATCAAGCTCTTTCCGTAACTGCACAATGACATTTCATTACATACAAAGGAATACTGCTATTACACAAGGGCAGATAGTTCCCTGGAGGAGATGATTTGGAGTGCATTATTTTTACGAAAGGCAGAAAAAAAAAAAAAGGGGCAAAGTAGATATGAAACTACAGGTATTGCCTTTATATTTGAGAAGTCATGCATACACTTTTGGATCAGTGTATTTGAGAAGGATCCCTTTAACTAAAATTTCTGCAGTAACACCTTTATAAACTTCAATGATTCCTAAGCGAGAAAGCTATTTACACATGATTTTGCTTCAGTCATCTAGCACTGGGAGAAAACGGTCAAAAAGAACTAATAATATCCAAAGGTCAACCATATGCATGTCAAACTTGTAATGAATTTTTAGAATTACTGACTTAAGACTGGCAAGTTAGAAATTACATCTGTTTAAGCTCAAAATCTTTTTGCAGGAAGGACATTAGACTAAGATTTTCCTTTTGTTTTTTATTTTTAAACGAAAAGTAGCACTTCACCTCCAGTTACGAGTTCTTAGTATAAATGAAATTTTATTATAAGACAAACCCTTGTCATGATGTAGTTGTGCAGGCTGTTAACAAAATGCATTAGTTTCACTCTTAAGAGGAACATGCGATGTATTTGTTGTTTTATACTTTCTGTTTGCGGTCCAAATAGAGGAAGTGTTCCTTGTTCTAGCGAAGGTCCGTCCTTAATCTGTGGATTTTCTGCAGCGCAGACTAGTTCTAAAAATGAAAGTCAATAGTATCAGACTGAAGTACTTCCAAAAGACAAGCTGTAGCTAGAATGCTGCTTAATGAAATTTGTTATATCACAGAATTACAGAACCTTAGCAGTTGGAAGGGACCTCCAGACATCATCGTGCCCAACCCTGCTGCCAAGGCAGGATCCCCTATGGCAGTTCACACAACATAACCAGGCAGAATTTGAAAGTCTCCAGAGAAGGAGACTGCACAATCTCTCTGGGTAGCCTGTTCCAGTGCTCTGTCACTTTCACTGTAAAGAAGTTTCTCCCCATTTTGAGGTGAAACCTTCTATGTTCCAGTTTGTAGCCACTGCTCCTTGTCTTACTGCTGCGGACCACCAAAAAGAGATTGGCCCTCATCCACTTGACACCCACCCCTCAGATATTTGTACACATTGATCAGATCTCTCAGCCATCTCTTCTTCAGACTAAAACAGCCCCAGGTTTCTCAGTCTTTCTTCTGTAGGGGAGATGCTCAAGTCCCCAAATCATCTTTTGGACTCGTTCCATCTGATCCCTGTCTCTACTGAACTGGGGAGCCCAAAATTTGACACAGTATTCCAGGTGTGGTCTCACTAGGGCAGAGTAGAGGGGGCGAAGAACCTCCCTAGACTCTGCACATAAGATTTTTCTTGCAATTCAGATGTGTTCCTAAAATATAGCAACAAGATATTGAATAGTTCAACAGTATATGTACAATGAAATCTTATAAATACTTGAATAGGAAATGCTGCTTAAGAGCTAAAGAGTGTGTAAAAATGATAAAAAAAGTCTAAATCCACATTAGAAGTAGTATACTATCTCCACAAAGGGGAAAAGACCTAAGCACAAAACCATACCCAGTTTAAAAAACTGAAACACATATACTTTTAGGAGGAGTTACTTAACTGATGTATAAAATACAGATGAACTCATTAACTTTCTGGTTTATTTTTCTACAACATGGAAGTGTGATTCCACTTTATAGGGGACAGGAACATTATAAGCATTAACCTGACGAAGGGAGACACTAAGAGATGTCTTTCTACAAACCCCAAATATTTAAATTGTAGCTTAGATTATGTATTTCAAATTATTTATTTTACTTTACTATTTCGATCTTGGTTTTCTGACTTGTTTGCACAGTATTACTCATGAAAGCTTGAACTATACATAAAGCATAACATTAGGGTGTGCTAAACAAGCCTTTCAACTGCAAGGTCTGAAGAATGAAGGAACAAGTTTCCAATACAGCTAACTACATGTGACTCAAAGCGACAAAGGTATCCATGAACGGTGTTGTCCCTAAGGCTGAAAAGAACTGCAAAATATGCCCTGCTTAATGTATTTAATTCGCAAAGTAAATAGAGATGAATATGTTTTATAGAGTGAATCAAAATTCTGACTGGTTTATACGACTTGCTGCAGAAAGCAGCAGACTATTTATATCCTTAGACCACAGAACAGGTTTTTTGAGTATCTTTCATTGAGAAAGTTTCTTACCATCAAATCGCAGAACATCGAGACTATACTTGGCCCATTTTATTTGCAGTAAGAGCAGAAAAACTTGATTGTAAATTTTTTGGCACTCTAAGCTTATAACTATATCAACAGGCCAAGGAACCTAAGGAGAGGATAGTCAAGAAAAAAAAACAACATTAAGTCACTTTAATAAAACATTTCAAATCTCTTCTAGGATAAGACCTACAGCAACATTAATTCACTACCTTGTAACTCAATGTCAAGCCATCTAAGGTCTGAACAGGGAGTTTCTTCTTTGTTGTATCAACAGTTTCAAATGATATAGACAACCTATGAAAACATACAAGTAATTCAATTGTTGATAATATGCTTTAAATCAGTGGCTAAATTTAATACTTTTTAAAATTTCTTATTGCTAAATATAAATTTCTTACTGATAAATATTAACTGATTTAATCTGGTGGGCCAGGGTAGAAGAGATGACAACAGTTCAGAACTTCATTAAAATATTCTTGTAGTAAGTATATAGTAATTAGTTAAGTACAATGCAAGTTAAGTAAATTTGGTAAGTGTGAAAGAAACATTAAGTAAACTATATTTTGACAGATTCCATATTTTACCTTGAGCTGTCCTCTGGATAGCGTTGCCCTACTGCTTCTTGAAGCTGGACATTCAAGAAAGAAACATTCTGCCAAGCTTCCTTTTCTCTAATTTTGTCAAAAATAGATGTGTAGAAGTCATACATGGTATCTCCAGCTTCAAGTAAGAAAAAGTTTCTCATTGCCTGCAAATATTCTACAAGCCTGAAAAGGAGAAAATAAATAACATTTTCTCAGTCTTAACCATACAAGTGAAATCAAACAGAACTGTTACAGAAACAAAAGTTCTTAAATCTCTTAACTATGAATATTCAGTATTGAACAAAAACTTAGTGAAGTCCACAGTAAATTCTTTGCCTAATTCTCAAGACAGCTTTCACATGTGTTCAAATAAAACAAAATAAACAAGAGGGTTTTTTTTTTGTAAGCTTGAACAGGTCCACTAATGTCAACAAAAAATGGTCATGGTTATTAGGTTATCTGTCTTCCAGGCCCAGCAATTTTCAAAAGCAGTTTAAGACTTTGGGAATCCAGTCCTTCCCCATAAACAGAATTTAGAGAAGTGGATGCAATTTCAGAAAGAGTTCTCTTTAAGAACAAAGTTTAACATGGAGTCTCAAAAGTTATGGTATGGCTTTTCCTTTTCAGGTACAGTAGGAAGAACAGTACCACTCTACCTCTCACAAGAACTGTAATTAGAAATACAATAAATATTTCAAGTATGACAATTTATGATTACCTGAAAGGTAAAAGGAATAGCCCACTTTACTGTAAGCAATATAAAAAGTACCATATAATATTCTTTTGTCAGACTTTACAGTATCATAACTGAATCTCACACCAACCAAACATATTCCATTTTCCTAAAATCTGTCTTCCACTTTCAAATGATCATGCAACTAAAAGTACTGTTTAAAATAATTTCCCTACTAAACATTGTTGTGGGTTGGATTTGCACCCCGAACAAACCAGAAATCTACCTTCCAGAGTAAACTTACCACACTTAGAATTTTCAAGTTAAATGAAATTACATTTACAAAAGTAGACTAAATATAAAAGTATAAAAAGTAATAAACATGTATGAGGTATATTTACATATTATTTACAGTTCAGTAACAACACAATACCCCCTTGTACAATATTTTCTCCCTCTCTTCCCTCAACCCCAATCCAGACACAAAGAAGTGCAAGGAGCTGTAATACAGCCACCTCAATGTTTCTACATCTCCACCCTGTACCTTTTGCAAATCCAAACAAGATCAGCACGCAAAGTCACAGAGCAGAGAAGCCAGAAGCAAAGCAGGAGGCAGCCAGAGAGACTGAGAGCGAGTTTGTACAGCAAAATATAAGATTTTCAGTAGGCCGATGGAATTAGACAAATTTATATTGCATTATTCTGTGTCCAATCCCTCAAACTGTTTATCCTTTAGACTGGAATTCTCTGGAAAAGCTTATTCTTATCTGCAATTATGACACTAGGCTAGGGCAATAGCCCTAAATTGTAACAAACATCCACTGAAGACAATGATAGTTTTGCTGTTAAGACAGACCAAGTTTTCATCCAGTATTCTATCCTGTTAGGTCCCCCTTTTCCTCCATAATGATTTTATTGTATTATTAAATAGTAGAAACACAATGTAACATTCCTGCTTTTAGCCTATGACATTCCACTGGCAATTTAAATAAGTGTTTAAGGGAAAACTTTCTTACCTATAATCCTTCTTTAAAGTTTGCATTAGGTTACCACAGCATTCCAAGTATTGCTTGTCTATGTGTGGATAAAGGCAAGACCTCAGTGTCAGTTCGAAAGTCTGGCAGGTCACGGATTCTGAGGATCTATCCACACAAACGTCTCCACCAGTAAATTTCTCATGAAAATCACTCTGTTCTAAATATAATCTTCAAAATAAAACAACCTACTTACAGGAGGTTCATAATTCATACAATATATACAACAAAAATGTCACACCTTCAAACATTTTAATTGAAACTGCTCTGAAATTTAATTGAAACTCTGTTCTGAAGAAAAGTGGTGCAGAAGTAATAAAAGTTGGTTCATAACTGCAATACATATCCAGTCTATCAAGTGATCTTTCATACTGTTTTTGTGTAAGTAGGTCTAGGACTATCAAAAAGGATGGCATGCTGTAATCACAGAATTGCTCAAGGAGAAATTCTGAAAAAGCGACGTTAAGTTCAAAAAACTACACAGCGTAATAAACAGGCTCATTATCATAGAAACTTTAAAAAACTATATTGTGCACATACAGCAGCCAAACGAACTTTCCAAGAGAGAAAAATAAAACTGAAGAAACCAAGTAAAAATGTGAACAGCAGCAACAAACCAAAACTCAAATGACAAAAAAACCCACCCAACACCACATGCATGTGGGGAATTGTCATTTGAGGCACCTCAGATATGGGGTCCCTATACATTATGTGTAATATCATGTCATGTGAAAAAAAATTTGCAGTCTACATTTATGAAGTTTAATTATTTTGTCACAGAAAGGATCAAATTATAGTAACTTGTAGTAAGGTACTTGGTAGCTGAAGCTGTTGCAAGAGGAAGTCTGGCTCGGAACAACTATTGCCCTGACAGACTGTATGAGTTACTTTGAATTCATCTATCAATTCTGACACATAAAATAGTCCAAATGAACAAGGGAAGTAATAGAGTCTTATCTGATTTTAATTATGATTGCTTTAAAACAAAGTTTTCCTAGGATTGAAAAGAAAACATGTAAGTCATCAATTAGTGTTTTGGTAGGACACACATAGCTACTTTATTTGTAATCACAAAATAAGTAAGATTTTCAGAGTGTCTTTTCTGTTAATTCCCAATACACTTATAATCTGGTTACTGGAATGGGCTGCCCGGGGAGGTGGTGGAGTCACCATCCCTGGAGGTGTTCAAGGCAGGTTTGGACGTGGCACTTGGTGCCATGGTCTAGTCTTGAGGTCTGTGGTGATGGGTTGGACTTGATGATCTTTGAGGTCTCTTCCAACCCTGGTGATACTGTGATAATCTCTACATTATCTTCCCTCATTATGAAGAATGAAGGATTTTTATACAATTAACATGAATTTTGGAAGGCTTTAAAAGTTAAATAATTTAAGTACAGCACTGAAGCTACATTCTTCAAAGAGTATGGTTTCTGCAAATCAAAGACATTGTGTACAAATTCTAAGCAAACACATTCAGTAGTTTAGATTTTACAACAGTGTCCAATATTAAAACATTTACTTGCTAAAAGTCTGTTATGATAAAAACTACTCCCACTTTCTGTGGTAACCAATGTTACTCACATCTGCTACTCACAGATTCTTCACTGATTTTAATTGTTTTTCTTTAAGCACAAAGATAGTGTTAATTTAGCTTCTGTCACTAACTGTCAGTATTCTTTATTCTGTACTTGCTTTCAGCAGCAGCAATAAAAATTTGGTCTATAAAATGTCATGAAGTAGATTGCTGCTGTTAGTAAGACAGTATGAGGATTTTTCATTTACCTGGCAAAATTAATAGCCAGCAGTGGGTCATGGACATCATCCAGTTCCAAGTGTCTTTCTGCTATAGACTGCATCTTTATCAAGCTCTGCTTTGTGGCCTGCTGTTCCGTAATAATGTCTGGAACAGACTCTTCCCCGTGCCGCAGGCGGGACTGCACCGATTCCAAGAAGAGTGTATACAAACTCTTTCGTTCAGCATCTAAACTAGGCAACACATTCCACAGTAAGATTTTGTTCCAAGAGAAATCATCATCTGAACTAGAAGAACAATTCCATAGTCCATCATTTACTTGCTAACTTTGAAAAAAAAAAAACCAAAACCAAACAAAACCCAAATTTAGGCCACTGTCAGAAAAACACTTGAATACCTATTTAAATAAGCATTGATGAAACAGTAGGACTAGTTCTATGCCTAAGTCAGGCATATGTTCAAGTGGACTGCTGAAGTATTTAAAAGACTGCTGGAAAATTTCCTCCTTTAGGTGTAAAGGCAATTGGTTCTTAGCACCTCAAACACTCCTTCAGTATTAACTAGAGCAGATTATATTCTCACACCAAACGAGGAAATAAACCGAGAGCCTCCCAAATACTGTAACCATCTCTACTTCTAAACATCAAAAAATAGCAAAAGAAAAAAAATGTGTCCTCAAAAATAAATATAAATCAAGATAATTTCCTACACTGTTGTACTATGTGTCACAATCATTCAAGATAAAGATCCTAAATATCAAAACATATTTAATCAGATTCAGTAAGCTTTTGTCCTAAAGAAACAGAAAGTTCCACACGCTAACTCAGAATTATTCAACCACTTAGTAATGGAAAACAACTATTTACTAAAATAAAAGTTTACTATTAGAACATAAAAGCTCTTTTATTTCGTAACAAACAAAAAAAAAAACCTTTTGCAAGTACACAAAAACAAGTTTAAGAAAAAATTAAAGCAATAAAAAGCAAAGGGAACATTGAATCTTTATTCGCTTTGCTCTTTTCACATGTTTGCACTGGAAGAGAGTTTTCAATCAGATCTGAAGTTACCAATCACAAAACTAGCATCCAAGATGAATTGTTTTATTATTGTAACACCAGGGAAAACCTATTACAGAAAACACACCCATGCTGTTAAATATCCTAAAACATGACAGGCTACAAACTGACATCTCACCTCTTGATGCGGCCTGCTCTGGAGAGCTGTCTTTGCATTGAAGATTCTTCAACAGCTGCATGGATTTTCCAGCCATGATGATTTGCTTCAGCACAGGTTTCAGGAAAGAGACCATAGTGTGTTGCCCACTTGAAGGGGCCTGATCACTCCCAGAACTGGCACTGGCATTATCACTCATCTTCTCCTCATTCTCTGTCTTCTCTGACACACTATATAACGTGTAGGTAGCATACCAAAAGTCTCTGTGATTCACCGGAACATTTTTGTTTCTGAAAAAAACAAAGAGCTGTGGAGTGTTTCCCTTGTCAAAAGACAAACTTCGTTACTAGAAAATGCATATTATCTTTGCTCTACACTTTGCCTTTCTCTCAAAATAGCCAAGAAACACTGTCAAAGCTATACAAAGGTCATTCACATCACAAGCTATCACACCACTAAAAAGGATGACAGCTATAGCTCACAGGAAATAAAACAACTGTATAATCAAATAAATTCCCAAAACAAAGCAAATAGAGTAATTACTAAATTTGTCCAGGAAGTTAAGTCTATTCACAGTGGCAGACATCCTTAATACCAAAATGGTTAGTGATTGAACTGTAGATTCATTTAAAACTCATGACGAAGCAAATACTACTAGGAAAGCTGAAAAATTCTATAGTAGACGAAACTAAATTCTTTGTTCAGTTTGCTTTTTTGTGTTGTTTACATCATAAACACAGTTTATTTTTTGAAGTCAGATAGAAAACAACCTAAAACAGATTATTAAAATGAAGTACAAATATACAAAGAAGTTAAAAGCATACCTACTTGTAGCACTGACAGCGCAACTACAGAACCACAGAAAGAAATATCAAGGATGTTAAAGACCTCAGCTACCAAGGATTTACTAGAGTAGTACTAGAGTAGTGTTCCCTTACTTCATGCTCACTGTGGTCTGCTTTAACAGACAAGAGTTTCACTTAAGTTTCGCAGACACGGGAAAATAGATTTGCAACTGCAAGCAAAAATTCTAAATTCTACATTCACTTTACAGTTCAAGCTCTCAAAAAAGAGAACAGCAAAAAGCAGCACATGAGCAGGAATAAAATTAACAGCTCCAATAACATTTAAAATATGTGCATGCAATTAGAGACATCATATTAACTTGTACTACAAGCTGGAAGCAATGACTATTTTATTTCAAAATAGCATTTGGTTTGTTACAACTACAGGATTAACAGAATTAAAATGTCAATTTTTAATTTTTTTCCAAATGTCTTAGTTTTGAAAAATGGTTAATTGCTTTTAAAAAGTCAAGACACTAGGAGTCAGACTGCTGATTATTTATTATATATATATATTAAAAAAAAACAAACACCACAATTAGGAGAAAGTTCTTCACTGAGAGAGTCATTGGCTACTGGAATGGGCTGCCCAGGGAGGTGGTGGAGTCACCGTTCCTGGAGGTGTTCAAGGCGCCTTTGGACATGGCACTTGGTGCCATGGTCTAGTCTTGAGGTCTGTGGTGATGGGTTGGACTTGATGAACTTTGAGGTCTCTTCCAACCCTGGTGATACTGTGATACTGTAATTGAATTCTACTCCAGAGCAGTAACTGGCAGGGCTACATATCCATATCAATGGAAAGTCTGAGACAGATTAAAAGCAGAAGAATTTAATTCTACTTAAGTAAAGTTTAAAAAGTGAAAAACCTACTTTTATTGTCACCCTTTACTTTCTAAGTTCTGCATCACATTTTGTATTCATACATGTACAGCATTGTCTGTGTCTAGTATCAGCATCCCTACCTCTGAATGATAAATTCCTTTGCAGGATCAAACAAATTACCATGGACTATCCACTCATCCACTGTCTGCAAGTATGGCCTCACAGTTTCAACCCAGAGAGAGAACAGAAGAGAGACCTATATTTAAAAGGAAAAAAAAAACAACAAAACACCACTTGGCTGAATGTTTTTATAGTAAGCATTAAAAGCAATATAGCAAAACCTAATCTCTTAATTGTGCAGCTATCACTTGTAAGATATACTTAACTACACTTAAGGATTTTTGAAGATAAATTGTTAAACCAAAAATTACATCCCGAGTATATTAATGCCCTCTTGTCTATGCTTCCTCTTGTTACTTTTGTCATCAAAATTAGATCCAAACAGCTGTTTCCATTTTTTTCACTCTAAGATCTCTTAAACAGTAAGGGATAATCATAAAACATTCTCTGGTTTTGTAACATGTAAAACAGAGTTACAAAAGGACATCATGCTATCTACTACATTTTCAGTAGCATAATCATCAAATTAGTGTAGGAAACCCAAATTCTGAAGAAAATAGGAGGAAAAATTATTTCAAAGCTTTGTGGTCTCTGATTCTTCTTCACGGTTCCTCCCTTCACTCCTAAAAACACACTGCTGCTGATCTCTTCATGATTTTGTCTAGGTTGAGTGAACTGATGTCAGAAAACAGTAATGCACTATAACTATCAGACATGTCCTCAACCCTCCGTAGCCAAAGGCTAATATACTCTGCCACATTAAGAAATTTAAGTTGCTACATTTTCTAGCATGTTGTTCTATTAAGAAAGAAATGTGTTTTTCCTACCGTTTGCTCAGATGCCTCTCCAACGCTGTCATATTCAAGAATTGCTTTGTAGAGAGTATTAAGTAGATGAGATGCTCGTACAACATTTCTAGTGTCAGGTGGCACTTCCGCTACTCCTGTGCTGAAAACTTTGTGAAGCACCTTCAGCTGTGCCAGTCGGGGAGACAACTTATCTATTACTATTGAAAGTGTGACTGTTTTATCTGGAAAAAAAAAAAAAAACAACAAAGTTAACAGCCATCAGAAAATCAGATTTTGTCAGTGTTATTAATGAGGCTTTAAAATGCATCATGGCATCTTTCACAGTTTCAAAAACATATCTCCATAACGTTTTGCAAGTCTCTCTCTTATGAAAATTCCCCTGTGTGCCCCCATCTTGTAAAATGTCCCTTGCACTTTACCTTTGTTGATTATGCATTTTTCAATTTCAGTAAGTTCTTCTTTAAAGCTAATGAAATATTTATACAAGGCCCACATAAAAGCTTGATAGGTTCTGAATGGGGCTTCGGTAGTTTTCTTTGGAGTGGAAACTGTTCCATGCATTATGCTTTCTGGACTGTGACCCATCACTTCATCAATAAACTTCTGTAGTCTAAACACAACTTGACCATATGCCGCTATCTGTTCCAACGCAGATCTCAGGCAATTCTGGAAAAGTGAAAACACTTCTTAGAATCTAATGAAAATGTCTATTCCATAAAGCTCAAAAAATTAAATGACAAAGTATTTATATGAATTAAAGTAAAAAATTTCTGCCATCTCTATCGCTTCACCACATTCTCTGACATCCGAGCACCCCATTCAGTTTTACTGTCAGATTTTCTTAATTTAGTCAAAACACAATTGCAGAAGTTTAATTTTTCCACAAGTACCTTAATTTCCTATTTCTCCAAACCACATCTTTCTACTGACAGATATATTCAGCTGACATTCAGAAACAACTTACATGGGTTAAATGAGTTACAATAATATCATTCCGCACAGCCACTTTTCCATCGTTCAGCTGAAATATAAAAAGCTTTTTCACTCCTGAAAGTAGCCTTGAAAAGAAACAAAGAGAGTAGTAATTTCCCCCCTTAAAGGACTCATAATTATATAAATAAAGAATTAGCTCTCCGTTATCTACAAGTCTCTTTCCTTCAAATAAAAGAGGACCACATATCAACTACAACGCTATTTGTAGTGCAAGTTGTTGCTTAGAACAAGAACAATAAAACACTGGCATCAAGTAAGTATCTCCTAAGATTCCTTTCAGGTTGAGATATTTTCAGCTATGGCATGATTCAAACACTGTGGACACTGTATTAAAAATCCATAGGAGCAGGATAGAAACAAGTTGATTGTCCTTCACAGTTATACCAGAAGCAGTTTGCTACTTTACTCTTTTGAGTCTGAGTGGTTAACACATGTAAGCACTATCTTTATCACCAGCAATGGTGTAAGCTAAAAACTTAATTCTTTCTTGAGAGACAACTTCAAAGAAAAATCTCTCATTTCCTTGAGAGAAATACTAAGAGTTAAAATACAAGCATTTTGATGTTGCTCTTACCAAAGAGTTTCCCGTATAACCTGAGTTTCAGTGACTAACGTTCTTTCTTCTGGCACATACAAAGCATCACTGGCATACAAATGGTGGTCCCTTATCGGAAAGGAAATTAAAAGAGTTTAATGGTTAAAATAATGACTGAATCGCCTGAAACTAAAAGTGAAGCAATAATCTTAAGGCTCAGTTCTGCTCTAATTTTATCTGGGCAGCTTCAGTGTTCATGGGGGCATTTTAAGTAAACAAGCAGAAGCAGAGTATCTTTTCATATTGTTTAGCAAAATACTATGCAAAGCATTCAAATACCTGAAGTAGAGAATCTGGGTTGGTTTGGGTTTTATCGTGTGGGTTTTTTGTTGGTTTCATTTTCTAAAAATTCTTGATCCTTGATTATTTTATTATTTCACATTCAGTGCTATGGAAATGTATAGTCACTCTCTTTTAAAAATACTAAGGTAAATAGTAAAATATCTATTTCCCCAAGCCGTAAGAAAATTCACTTTAGCCCAAGTTCATTTAAGAAATTAAAACTTTCACAATCACCTAAAACCTTTAACTTATGGTGCCAAGTTATGCAACACTTTGTATACCTTCCACGGTATTTTAAACATTATAGCAAAGTATAGAACAATTTATGATACTTGTAGTATTTTGACTCATTAGTATTAACAGTGGCAAAACTTAGGTAATGTGTTCAAAATGTAAAAATTCAAATTAAGTAATACTGGTTATTATCATATATATTATGTAACCCACTGCAACATTGTTGCTTTATATTACTGGTTTTCTAATATTCACTGTAAATTTTCACTCATAACTGGATAGATAGTTAGTCAGCACTAAATAAATTTAACACCTTGATGAAGAAATTCATCAAGTCAAGGAACTGAAGACAAATCTAATGATCCATATTAATGCAATACTGATAAATCAGAATTTGGGACAGAAGGAAGAATCAACCTTTTTTTTTTTTTTTTTTTAATTGAACTTTCTTCTCATTTTCTTCCCCAAATCCTAGTGGAACATGATAATATATTTTATGTTCCTGCCCCACACAAAAGCTGTGTTTAAGAGTAAATTTGTAAAAGAGGCACCAAAACCAAATAAAAAGCTAGGTTTTAGGGAACTGCTAATTTCCTGGACTACTTACAACCCACTGCTGTTAGTTCCTCAGAGGCTTTTGTAAGGGTCATATCAAACAAAGTTTAACAATAAAATCTGCTTCTTCGAAAAATGAAATCTCTCTCTCTGACAAATACAATAAAAATGAAATAAAAATAATCTGTTAATAGAAAAAAAAAAGGGTTTACCTTGTTAATTCGTAGCCTTTAGATTCTGTTTTTAACTATATTAGTAATAACTATAGTTTCTTTATGCTTCTACGGTGATGATGCTTAAAAAAGTCATTACTTAACTTTATATCCCAGTAAGAATTATGTAAGTGATGCTGTTTTCTTACCAGACTGCAGCCAGGTTGGAATGCAAGTGCAAACTATGAGAAAAGCGAGGAGCTCTTCCTGTCCAGTACTGAGGAACGACATGCTGCTCCAGCCAGCTGTGAGCATCAGGTTCACCAACTGTGAAAACACGTGGCAGTCAGTGAGGTGTTTTTATTTACTCAAGAAATGCTCACAAAACCCAGGAAATAGATATTAAGCCTATCTACTCAGCTGCAGCATCACAGATCTTCTCATGTAAATTAAAATTTAGAACTATTTACACTTCACTTCACTCACATGTACAATACTATTCTGCACAAATTAATCTTTTTTAGGAGATGAAACATTTCTAGGATTTGCAAAAATCCTAAAAAATTAACTTGGTAGGTTATAGGTAGCTTCTAATATCACCAACATCATCACTATGTTTCTTTTCACTACATTTCACTACATTTAGTACATGATTTTAAAATGTAGGTTTTTTAAGTGAGGTTACCATGAAAATTTTACCTCATCTCAAGAGCTACTATTTACACAACATATGAATATTATGCAGTCTTCTTATACAAGGTATCTTGCACCTCACAACATGGTATGCAAAAGTTAATACTCCCTGAAGCTATTCAAGACTAAGCCACTAGTGTTTAAATTACATAAAACCGGTGACCTTTTTTTTGTTTTGTACACAGAACCAAGGTAAATGTTTCTGCTGTCAAGCAAATTGTGTCATCATTTTTAAACTTAATAATCAAACATTACATTATATTCATAAAACTACATGCTACATTTACTGTATAGATTTTTATATCTATATTGGAATATCCATGTACATTTCTACAAAAAGAAGACTTTGCCATTGGCATCCACAGACTGCAGATCGAATCTTGCATACTGTTTCTTTACAAATACAAAACAGTATCACACCTTAAAACTACAAGCGCAAAACATAATACCTCACTAAGGAATAATAAATTAAGCTGCGTGAGCTTGCAAAATTTGAGTATATATGGCCACACTGTAAGAATCAATCTTATTCTAACCTTTCCAGGAAACATTAGGTACTGCTTTCTTATTTGGATCTTGATCTTCTAAAGGTGTCCTGTCCACCTGAATACCTGAGTCCTCCCTGCTTAAAGGCTGAGTATCTTCCTCCTCTTCACTTTCTTCAGACCAATCCTATGAAGTGCAACAAAGTCCAGTACATTTAGTACAACATAACAGACAGATCTATATTCACTTCCTAGACCAGAGAAGTATAATATAAGCTCTTTTCTTCTTTCTGTCACTATAAAGTAAATTCAGGACACTAAGACTAACTAAACTGTCTGACAGAGACTGATTTAAGTTATATGTAACATTAATAACGATAAAAATGAGAAAACTAGAGAACACAGAATTACAAAAAGTTCTGATTAGTAGCATGCAGGGGTCAGCAAAAGGGGTCAGTCAGTTTAGTTGCAGAATTAAGTCAAAACATGGTGAAGAACAGATTTGTTTCACTCTAACTCTACTTGAGTCTGCAGGTATTTCTTGGTTTAAGTAAGATAAAACAGATCGTACAAATCAGGTCTCCAATACACTCCAAACCACTTTATACAGTTGAGTTTTTTTACTTTAAGAAGTTACTTACTGGTGTTTCTACACCGGGGCCAAAGTAAATTTCTTCTCCTTCCATCAAATACTTTCCCCAATCAAATTCTTCTTCCTTTTCTAAGAGAAGTATAAATGTAAAAATAGTAAGTATTACATAACTGTGATTTTATTTTCCCCTAAAAACATTTCCAAAGCTAAAATCACGTTGTTTCCCTAGATCTAAAACAAAAGGTTTTAGACCTAGTAAACAAAAATTTACACCACATTCCCTTAACATGGTTACACATTTCCAGATGGGTAAACGGTGACATATCAACCACAGATATTTCTTATTTCTCTTTTTTGTTGCTTATACACTCAAAATATGCAACGTAGTGTGTTATCAGCACATTTATCTGCACAATGTTACACTAATCTGAACTTCAATCTCAAGAGAACATGCAACATCACTTATTGTGACTAGTTCCATTTAGCTGGGTGGAAACACTCTAAATGTATAATTTACATATCCACAAGGACCTTGGACTGAAAATAACATAAAGCAAGAACTGTCTTACTCTTCAAAAAAAACCACCACATATCCATGATGTGCTATGTAATACTTTAAAAATAACAACCACACTTACAATGTATTATATCTTAAACATGAAGCTTACTCAACTGTAATTAGTGCTGTTTGAGATAACCTCTTCATATTCACATTCCTGGAATGGGCTGAAAGTGCATTCAAAACACCGCCGAGGGAATGTGCAGAGATCATTCAAAAAGGAATCTTAAGATGCAAGATTTTCTTTAGGTTAGTCTGAAATACTCTTTTTCACTCTATGATACAACACTGTAAACAAATGGGGGATGGTACCCACTCAAACTTAAGCACAAGCCTCACTTTTAGGCATTGAGCAAAGCAGTCCTACATTACAAAGGAAGTAGCTGGGATCTCCCTCTGGAAACCTTTAAAAGTATCTCCCTTTCTTTGACTACACAGATAACATAGGAATTTACATCACCACAGCTGTTTCAACGGACCTCCTATGGAGGTACAAGACAGACTGATGACAGAAACTCATCTGTCTCTAAGCATGTACGCACTGTTGAATGGGTGAATAATGCTTTTAAGTGGCAACAGTACAAGTCAAAAAGAATTCCCAAGGTACTTTGGTGGCTGGAAAAATTATGTGAGGTAACGTAAATGGGGGTAGGAAAGGCTTGCAGGCTATAAATCATCGAACGGCAATCAATAAAGCACCTCAATGTGGAGGAGATAATAAAATGGAGAGGGAAATGTCCTTAAAAGATTGCGTGAATGGATTTTATCTTTTATTACGTCTTGTAAACTTACCCACTTCTTTGTCTCTTGGTTTTTCCACATAGGTGGTGTTGGATGGAGAATCAGACAAACACAACAGAAGAGACAGTATGGAATAGTGTGTATCTGTCTTTAAAACACATTAAAAAAGGCATGTCAATAAGCAGCCTATAAAAGGTTTTAGTTAGGAACAAACTTGGTCTATATACAGAAATTCTCCACATTAGTTTCCATTCCCCAGTCCTGAACTACAAAAGGAACATCTGCAACATCAAATGTTATTGGTTCTCCTTTGCCTTCTAATTAGCCAAGCAATATCCAAGCAACATCAAAAGCAGCCACAGCATAAAACACCTCTCACTGAGCTTATAATCTGTGAACACTGAGTAAAAATAAGAGGAACTCTGAAGTACTAGAAAAGCACAAACTTGCTGCAGGACAAGGGGTAATGGACAGCTACGTGCAGGACACAGGCAGGAAACAGGCCCATGGGAAACCAAGTCTTCATTCCCTTATTCATATAGAAGATTATCTCAAATAGAGGCTAAAATGAAGTTAAATGAAGATTTTTGACAAAAGTGCTGCATTAAGACTATGTTCATATTATCTTCCCTCACCTGAAAATCTACAAATAGCATTTAGGATGGATCTTTAACTCCAATATCGCAGTTAATACAGCTCCTTCAATCAGGTTAGAATACTGTGCCAACACTGCTCCACTGCATGGATTTGTGTTATGGTCTCTTCCCTAATACCTGCTTACAGCACAACCCTTACTAAAGAAAAGGTTTTCTCTGGCCTGATTCTAACTTTTCAAAGTTCATCTTCCAAAGTAGGTAATTTTCTCTACAGAGATTCCAGCTTTCTATAGCCTATATGCTTTGACATACATACACACTGTTCCCAAAGCTGTCTGGGAATCAATCCACTCTTATTTTTAAACAAATAATAAATCTGCAATTTCTGACAAAGCACAGTCATACTCATCTAGTATAGATGGAATATAATATGTTCCCACTAAACATAACCTACTCTACAAGAGTTTGTCAAAGAACACCAGTAGGTTGTTAACAAAATTGCACATGTGGAGCTAGTGTTTTATCTATCGGTCATAAAACTGATAAACACTCAGTCTTGCCTGTTACTTGCCACTGCTAAAAATTAAATAGATTTCTATTCTAAAAATAAATTTTAGAAAGTTTAACTTTCTAAATATGAGATATTATGTATCTCCAGTTATAGCCCAATTGCATTTTCAGAAGAAAAATAAAAGGTTCTTTCAAGTCTTAAGATATTTGAAACATTAAAATATTAAGTATTTGCTTGGACTTCCATTTTGTTTTTTTATTTTATTTGACTCTCAAAACAAACACAATTAAAGGTCCTTTATAAAAAAATCTAGAGAGAACAGGTACATGTAAGCTAAGGAGGGTTCCAGAGTTTTCCCCACAAATTAGAGGAAACCTAAAATAGTGCAAAGAAAGACAAATGTCAGTTCAGTGGAAGTAAAATCAGACACACAGACCTGTTAAAAATCATCACTATATAGAGCACCACCTCTTTATTCACAAATTTTAATTTCCCAATAGCAGGAGCTTCTAGTTTTCAAAGATCAAATATCACCACACTGTTAAATGTCACAGTAACACAACTTTTACCATATCCACCCAGTCCTTATCCTGAACTGATTTCATACAAAGTGTATCAGTTTTGTAAAACATATACACAGTCCCAATAAAGAAGCTTAAGGGTGGGAACACACCATTTGGAAACACAAAATCAAAATGTCCAGATAGACATAAGGTAAAAAAAATTGGCAAAGAGCAAGAATTGCTCAGTTCACTGTTGTTTCAAGAACAGACAGGATTCAGCTGGATTCTAGCTACAACATTTGTTTGATCATCTGCTCTGCTATGAGATGATGTCCTTGAAGTGCAAGGAGAAAACCTAGCAAGACAGTAAGCACGTTTCTAAACTAAATACGGAAACTAAAGTACAGAACCCTGAAAATCCATGACCTGAACTGCAACTGTAAACCGCATTTCAGTCACCTGAAATTTCCAACACAACATCAGGCGACCTTATAGTAGCCTTCCAGTATCTGAAGGGGGCCTACAGGAAGGCTGGGGAAGGATTATTTACAAGGTCCTGCAATGACAGGACAAGGGGCAATGGGCTTAAACTGGCAGAGGGGAGATTTAGACTAGATGTTAGGAGGAAGTTCTTTCCAGTGAGGGTGGTGAGGCACTGGAACAGGTTGCCCAGGGAGGTTGTGGATGCTCCCTCCCTGGATGTGTTCAAGGCCAGATTGGATGAGGCCTTGAGTAACCTGTACTAGTGGGAGGTGTCCCTGCCTATGGCAGGGGGTTGGAACTAGATAATCCTTGAGGTCCCTTCCAACCTTACCATTCTATGATTCTATGATTCTATTACAAGTCTCCATTGTCAGTACAAACACGAGTGATGGAAAAGAAAGAATAAGGGAATTGCATCATGCATACCTTTGTTTCTTCAACACTGGGGAGTGGTGAGTTTAGAAATTTTTCTGTCAATCTTTTCCAGCTTGCAGCTTTCCCAAGGTCAGAATGAACTACCAATTTTTCATGTATTCTAGTAACAAAAATAGTATCAAAAAATGCTTCAAATAAAGTTAACTAATCCATTATAAATCCATAAGCATAAAACTTACCCTTCTATAGTCCTCTCTACTTTGTGACTGTTCACATCAAGAAAACGGTGAAATCTGTGTAAGAAATCCGTATTAGAGTATGTTTTCAAAGGAAGCAACTAAGGAATAAAATAAAGCTGATTTAAACATATATGAAGCACATTATTATTTTAATAATGCATGCTTAATTCAGCAACAGCATTAAGCATCAACAAAATTTATTCTCAGCCTCTCTTAGCTCAAGGATTAATTACAACTGACCTTAAAGAGAAAAACAGAGTGCAGATTACATTTAACCAGCACTTTACATTGTATGGAAACTGATTGTTATATCAGCAAACTTAGCAATTAAAGCAAGCAATTACAGTTACATTAAGTGGAGCAAACTGATCAAGAACTCTGTTGTTGAAAGTATCTGTGTGAAACGCAGAAAAATTATCTGGGACTTGCATCACAACCAGAAGCACAAGCACAACAAAGACCCCCTAAACCCAATTCTTTTTAAGTAGCAAAGGTGAGTGCCTGAAAGAAAAAAGAACTTATCCAAAATAAAAATATGCCAGGCAGTATGCATAGGGACAAAATAAAAATTTGTGAAAGGTAAGATGGACTTGACAGGAAAAAATAGAATATGATCAAGGCTCTTCAGTTATACAGAGAGAAAAAGTAGGGAACAGGATGTGATGGCAGTGAGCACAAGGTGAAGACAGTCTATACATAGACCCTCAAAGACAACCCAGTATTTTGCCTCAGCTTCCAGCAACAACTGTACTGATCTCAGGGCAAATAATGTGACCACAAACAGAAACAAAAACTACTGGATTTGAATCACAAGCAAAGTTCTGCTGAACAGACTGAATTTGGAAAAACAATCTAAAATCACTTCAGGATATAGGTCAGTGGTCATGATGGTTGGGTTATGGTTGGACTTGATCTTCTAGGTCTTTTCCAACCTTAACGATTCTATGAAGAGAACAATTAAGCTGAAGGGAAGTTATCAGTGAAATTTCTTTGGTCTATTATTTAAAACTTTAATTAACGACACTAATACAGACATGCATAGAAAGTATCAACTTTTTTAGGAAAGCTAGAAATATCCTGAGTAGAACATGTATGGAAAGAACGACAGGACAAGGGGCAATGGGTTTAAACTGGCAGAGGGGAGATTTAGACTGGATGTTAGGAGGAAGTTCTTTACAGTGAGGGTGGTGAGGCACCGGAACAGGTTGCCCAGGGAGGTCGTGGATGCTCCCTCTCTGGAGGTGTTCAAGGCCAGGTTGGATGACGCATTGAGTGACCTGTACTAGTGGGAAGTGTCCCTGCCTATGGCAGGGGGTTGGAACTAGATGATCCTTGAGGTCCCTTCCAACCTTACCATTCTATGATTTCTATGAAAGAAACAGATGGATCAGAGAACTACAGCATAGAAACATCAGCCAATCTAGTATTACAAACAACAAGTTTCACAAACTTTAGAGGTTGTTTTCAACTCCTATTGTGCATCACTCCCTCTGATTTCTCTCCATGCTAGTTTGGTTTTCTTTAAAAACCAAAAAAACATAAACCACCGATTCCCTAGTCTAAAAGAGCACACAGATACACAAACAGCTAGGCAACCAAAACAGAGGCAGAGATGTTATAGAGATGGAGGACAGGTTGTATTTACCTGGCTGAAGAAACCCTGCTATCATTATCAACCTGCAGACTCAGAATAATGACTGCTAAAAGCACTTATTTTTTATGGAGGCACAAAGCCATTAAACACAATCCTATGATGCATTACACAAAACAGACAGCAGTTACTAATACCATATTCCTGCATTCCCGATGAACACAACTAGCCTCCTCAGAACTCAGCAAAAAGCTGAGCTTTTCAAAACACTGGCTACAGCTCATACCTAGCTCTCCCACACCTCAGACCCACGTTTACTGTTGATCTACAGGTATATGGTTATTAAAACAACCTTATCTGAAGCTACTGTTCAACTCAAAATTTTGATTTAAACAGCATAAAAGACCATAAGAAGCACTGGGTTTATATGGATCAGGTATTTGCTGCATGAAGTTAAGCACATACTTAGGACATACTTAGGCAGTAGTTAGTGGCAATATGGGAAAATGGAAATAGACCACTATAACTGCCAGCAGACACTGAAATGGAGAATGTGGTAACCGAGAAACTAGTGTGTAAAACTCTAGAAAGGACATTTTACATGGTAGTTAACAGAATTTAAAGGATACATAAAATGCATTACAGGCTAATAACGACCATGCTTACGACAAGTTCAAATAACGTCAAATATTATCTTCTTCAGACTTGTAACCTTTCTTTCAAGCAGCACGGCATTCCTGGCCAGCAGATTTATCTCAGTTCGGTGTTCTCTTTACTTGCTCTTTTAATAGAATTATTACTTCATTCCCTTCAACAAACATTTAGCTCTCGAAAGGTACCTTTTTGCAGATCAGGAGAAAAGCCCTCAAAGACCGAGATTTAAAAGTGACGAAGCTAATAGCCACTGTCCCTCTGACGAAGGCTCACAAACGGCTCCCAGCGCTTTCCCCGACACCATGCCCAGAGGGTACGGCAAGCCATGGCCCTGTACCACAACCCAGCAGGGACAATGCACCCTCCGCGTTTTCAGGAGAGCAGGTGGCAGCGACTGCCGAGCCAGTCACACCACACTGCAGTCCCTCACCACAGAGAAACGGGCTCGGACCAGCGCAGGAGGGGTGCGGCGGGACGGAGAGATTCGCTCTCTCATGCCCAGCCCCTTCGCTGACAGGCACCGTGTGGCCGCCACTGCCGCGGAGCTTCTCCCCAGTGCCGGGGTAGCAGGCGCTGACCTGAAGTTGGACCAAGCGAAATTCAGCGCCGTCTGGAACGGGCCGCCGCCCAGCTCCTCCTCGGGCAAGCCAGTCACGCTGCGTACCAGCGCGCGGACAGCCCGATCCTGCTCCTGCTCGAAGCGGCTGCGGTGGCCGGGCGACGCCAGCGGTGCCGCCATTGCCGCAGCGGCGCCGAGACGAGAGAACCGGGCGGCACCTCCGGGAGGCGCCACGGAGCCCTAGCCACTTGCGCCGCGCGGGCCGGAGCAATTCTCGCGGTGCTTCGTTGTGACTTCCCGCGAGACCCTCCCCCCAGCATGGATTTCGAGGGTGGCGAGGAGGCGGTCACAAGTGCGCATGCGCGCTTCGGGAGTGGCGTGCTAGGGTCTGCTTGCGGATCGTGTCCCGGCGTGGTTCTGGGAGGGGATCTGAGCGTGCGTTGCCTAGGGTGGCACTGACCTTCCAGCCCTACTTCTGCAGCTTCCTTCTGTCACGGAAATGCCGTTTGTCTTCGGAAGTCTGCCTATAACGGCTGGATAACCCGGGATAAGCAATCAGTTATTAATAGTCATCTAAATAAAGAGCAGGGCTCTGGCCTGGATTTGCGCTGCCAGAGTTCTTTTAGGAACTCAAAATGCAACATCTGTCTTGATAGGAGGACGAGAAGTGGGTTAGTTAAGACAGAATGCGCCACCGCCCTTATATTCTATAGGGCTCTGCACTCTAGCTACTCTTTCTCAGTCATACTTAGTATGTTGATTTAAGAGACTGTTTAAACACCTTGTTGAGACCACCCTGCACCAGCAGGCCTGGCTGCCTCTTCCAATGCGTGTTGGGTGTGTTTCTCCTTGCCTGAACCTCTGCTTTAACCTCTGGATAAACTCCCACCCGTGGATGGTGGTACACATTCAGTACAGAGGGCACCAGCATGCTCTTTGGGGGTGGAGTAAGAAACTAGTTTTGTCCTAGTTTCATGTCAGACCTATTTGCTGAGCAGCTCAAAATGGTTTTGTCCCTCGATGGTTTTATAGGGCTGCAAGAATAACAGCCTGGTTGTGAGATTACTTCCGCAAAGAAATTAACAAAATTAATGGGAGCTATTATAAGTGACCAGTTCTTGTAATAGTCCCTGATTTGCTGCAGTTGTCCTATCTTTTATTGCTGGGTTTCATCTTTCTCGATCTCATCAGCAAATACTGAACTGTAATCCACCCAATCAAAATTTTTTATTCCTTTTCTGCATTAAAACATTTCTGTTGGCACAGTAAAAGGACCTGCCAGTGAATCAGGAAAAGCAGTAGAAAGGCCTCAGAAATGTCCTTTTTAAGTCAAAATATATTTAATGTGCCAATATAATGTGAAAAATTACATTAAAATATAGTCATATAAATTAATAATGCAAACAATAAAATAACTTTGAAAATCTTACAGTATATTAAGAAACACTAGTATGTTTTTACCCACGTGGGCTAAATCTTACTGTAGGGTTCAGATGCGGTCCTGCAAGGATGTAATGGTCTCAGTGCCTCTGCAAGCAGGATGATTGGCATGAACGTGAGCTCAGAGAGGCTCCAATCAGGGCTGTTCTTATAAAGCCCTACCTTTACTAAATATTCAAAGGAGAAGTCTCTAAAATTTTACTGGTGCTCTCACATTTCCTCTGGCTTGTATGTGTTTCCTACCTCGGATGAGCAGCAATCTTTTTACTTGTGAAGTAGACAAATAGCATTTTGAGTCAACATTTGTTGTCCTAGTGGTATGTACAATAGTCATTAATAGTTGGAATACTGTGAATGGCATTTAAACAAAATTATTAAATATTAAAGTGTTCTTCATACAATGTAACTGTGGTTATCACTTATCTCCTGTGTATTTAAGTATACCTGTGCTATGCCTCCGTTACTGTTCAGTATCATGACAAGAGCATGTGACTGAGGAGTGTGGCAGCCACCTGTTTCAGAACCCTGTCAGAAAAAGAGCTATTTTCTGGTTCCAGATCTCAGCAGCCACCTCATGGCAAGCTGAGTATTATGAAAGATGGGCTTTAGTGGACAGAAGTGCTGTCTGGAAGGTTTCCTACTTCCCAGCTGTCCCACACAAGTCCATTTCTCCTCGTTACATACCCTCAACTGTGCTATTTGTGAAGCAACATAGTGAGTGACCTGAATCAAGGAATCGATTCAGGTTAAAAATAGGCTTCTGTTTCTGTTTTACCAGGGAGGTTAACCTGAATCAGTTCACTGATGCCTTCCTCTGGAGGTGTCAAGAAGTGATGGAAGAACTACCTAATCTCAGGCCTCCAAGGCAGTAAAAGTACACCGTCCATGGCTGGTGAATCAGAAATATGTGTCAGGTTTTCAAAACAGGGTACGAGGAGTGGGACAGATTTATTACCTCTGTGCTTCCTTGGTCATAAAGGGCTTTAAGGCTACAAATATTTTTTCTTCAGCATAAGCCTCATTTCTGTTTTGTTTTGTCAGTTTACAATAGCAAGGCTTGGTATTTGATTTTGGGCAGGAGATGGAGCACTGGATGGGGAAAGAAGGCCCTCTCTGAAAGTAGATTTAAACTGTTTTTAAAAAATAAGATTTAATGCTAGCAAGCTTAATAGTTTACTTTATATTACTTGATTTTCATATTGTAACTGTCCTTTGAGGTCACACTGCTATGAACTAGTTGCATTTCAACTAAGATCTCTCTTGCTTATAGGATTAGGTGATAGTGTACCTCTCTATAGTGTCATGTAAACCACCCCTTCAGTCATGTATTAGAGGGCACATTACAGTGTAAGTCTTCTGCTGAACTGTGGGCTTGAGAGAAACTTCCCTGAGCAGGCAATCTCTCCTGTGCTTTTCAACCCTAACTGATGAGTCAATTTATTAAACAGGATTCTAAGGAGAAGGAATGCATGACATGAAACATATCAGGCAGCAGTGGACCACTAGACAAGCCAGCTACATGAGGTTCATGCTTCACGCATGATACTTTCCGTATAGGATGTAGAAACTAATGTGAATTATGCTGAGCTGTAAGTAGTGAGCAAGACCTCCCTTTATAGTCATGCAAAAAAAACCCCAGGTGATCGAATACCAGAGAATGTTATAAGCTCATGAAGTTATGCCAGAAGCTACACAAAAATACTCTGAAGAGCAACAGGAAGAATGATGTACCTGATCTTTATCCTTAACAGGAAGGAGGTCATCTGATAACTTTCTGCTACAGTAGTTTTTGCAGTGCACCATAACTTCTTACTGTCAATTCTTCATCTAGTAGAGTTTCACAACTGAACATAATGTAGGACAGATTTGAAAAAAACTGCTGAAGTTGTGTTTAAGCCTCCAATTTATAATGGTTTGTGCTTCCTGCTAGTTGAGTGTATGTTTAAATAGGCATTTCAGGGCTTTATTTAAGAGTATCATTAATTGCAGATCAAACAGTGAATAAAGATTTAATGTAATTGTAAAGAAAAAGGAGGATAAAGGAGTGCATATAAAGAAATTATAAGGGTACCAAGATGACTAACTGGAAAGAATACAGTAGGACAGTAGGGATAATTTGAGAAATTTGCCATTGTATTCAAGTCCTGCTTAAAAGTCAGGATTTAATGTGCAGTTACACTTCCACTCAAGGGTGTTATTTGTCTTTTTAAACATTCTGCATAGTACCAGTCTTCTAATTACACTGTTATCACCAGCTTCAGATTATATAACGTGAACAATTCTGATGCACCCAAAGCATTATTTTTTACAACACAGTAGAATATTACATAAAATTCTGACTCTAATTTTTTTCTTACAGATCTTGGAGGATGGGGTGGGCCAGCAGTCATCCTTCAGGTATGCATAAAACTGAAATCTTACAGACTTATAAAGTTTTCTATATAAATCGGGAAAAAAAACAAAACCACCCCCAAACATATATGCATATATGGATAAAGATAGAAAGCCAAATCTGGGCTTACTGGAGACCTTAAAGGATCCAGCTAGCACACAGAAAAAAATGAGAACAAGAATAGCTGGGCAGGAGACTTTTTAAAATCCCTCTTTTTAAGAAGCAGAGAACAAGCAAAAGGTATGATATTTACATAAGTTTAGTACAGATTAAATAACATTAGAGGATAACAGTCTGTGAGGTTCAGCTTAGGTTTACATGAAGCATCCCATCAGGGCAATAATGATAGTACTGTAATACTTTGTGTTGTTTGTTTTTGTTGGAGACTCAGCCACAGAACACAGAAATCATGTTGTATCCCAGGTCACTATCTTACTGCCAGCAGCAAATTGTTAGAATATTGAGATGTCTCTAGAGTTACTGAACAGTTACATGTCAACAGACAGGTTGTAGCTTAGTGACACCGTATCTGTGGGAAGCCTCTTTGCTGAAGTAATGGCATTTTACTCTGAACTTCTACTTGGATTTAATATTTTTTCCTTCAGAAGTATAAGTCCCCAAAAATGGGGTTGCCCTGAGCCCCACATTTTCTTACCTGTTTGTGGACTAAGCTGAGGAGCTGTTCTTTTAATCCTCTCTGGCCTTCATGAATGCTAGAAGGTGTTGCAGTTTGCAGAGCCAGTCACAGCTGTTTATATTCTAGTTCTGTTTTCTTGGCTTTTCCCACCCATTAAAACCATCAAACTTTCTTAGACAGTTTTACCATATGTAGCTTTTTTNAAAAAAAAAAAAAAAAAAAAAAAAGAAAAAGAAAAAGTAGATGCTTTCTTCTTTTTTTGTACCCTTTCCAACTAAAAATATTTTGCTCATCTAGAACAGTCTTGATTTTTCTTTTAATTTTAAGTGAGTTTCCACCCATCTTAGATCCTTCTGGAAGCATGTTGTTATTCTGCTCCTATTTGCAGAAATGTTACAGCTGGTGTAATGGTGCAGTAGCATGGTTTTGTCAGCTGTGCTGATGTGCAATCACTTTATAGAGAAACAAGAATATGATTACAGCTTTTTCGCTCATACAGAAAAAAAAAAACAACTTATGTCTGGGCTTTCAAAACCACCTAAATCTTCTCAGATTTAAATGCAGATTTCTCTTGTTTACAAAGGGATTTGCCTATACAAGCTTTCTTTGTAAAACTCTTCAATCTATGAAATAGTGGAGTATCTAACTTTCAATATCTAACATATCCTAAGGCACATACTGTCTTGGTAGATGAGGGGAGAACAGTGGGTATTGTTTGCCTGGACTGCAGTAAGACTTTCAAAACTGTCTCCCATAAGATTCTCAAAGGAAGGCTCCTGAAGTATGGTCTGGATGAGCAGACTATGAGGTAGATTGGAAGCTGGCTGAGTGGTTAGGCAGAGCATATTATTAGTGGCACAATGCCTCCCTGGGGGCCAGTAGCCATCAGTATACTCCAGGGGTCAATCCTGGGTTCAGTACTGTTCAGTAACTTCACTAGTGGCCTGGATGATGAGAATGTGTAACCTCAGCAAGTTTGCTGATGCCAAAAAGTGAGGAAGGGATACACCAAAGAGTTGTGCTGCCTTGCGGAGAGACATCAGGAGAGGACAGGAACCTCATGAAATTCAACAAGAGCAAAGGCCTGCACTTGCAAAGGAGTAACCCCGGGCACCAGTAAGTGCTGGGTGCTGCCCATGTGGAAAGCAGCTTTGCAGAAAAGGCCCTGGGGGAGTCCTGATGGACATCAAGTTGGACATGAGCTAGCAATGTGCCCTTGCTGTGAAGAAAGCAGATGGCATCCTGGGCTGCAAGTGTTACCAGCAAGCCGACAGAAGTGATCCTTCCACTCTGCTCAGCACTGGTGAGGCTATATCTGAAGTGCTGTGTCCTGTGCTTAGCTCCCCAGTATGAGCAAGGCATGGACATGGTGAACAGAGTCCAATGAAAGACCACAAAGATGATTAAGGGACAAGAGCATGTCTTCTGGAAATGCTGAGAAAACTGGTACTGTTTAGCTTGGAGAAGACTCAGGAAGTTCTTATTAATGGGTGTAAGTACCTGATGGAGTCAGGCTCTGCTTAGTAGTGCCCAGAACTGAAGACAACAGGGACAAACTGAGACACAAGAGGCTCTTTCTGAACATCAGGAAACACTTTTTCACTGTGAGAGTGACCAAGCACTGGCACAGGCTGCCCAGGAAGGTGGTGGAATCTCCATCCTTGGAGACACTCAAAAGCCATCTGGACATGGTCTTAAGCAGTTGTCTGTAGGTGGAGACTAGTCAAGAGCTACTTCTAGGAGAGTCAGTAGAAGATACGCCTTAGCGTGATGTCTGGAAATAACTGAAAACTATGAAGGCTCTTCTGGAGAGGTATATAAAGAGGTATTTTCCAAAAAGCATTCCTTGGAAAATTCTGAGGGCCATTCATGTCAATAACACCTGGTAGTATTTCACTGTCTTTTGCACATCTGCAGATGACCACAGAAGATAGAAGACAGCAGAGAATTAGGATCAGGTAGCTGAGCTGTGCAAACTTAGGATCACCGAGCTATGCAATTTACAGTAGCTGAGATGCTCTCTGGAACTGATTTTTTTCTCAGGTGACTGATTGGACATTTGATTCATGCCCTGGCATGTTGTGCTGCAGTGAATGAAAAACTTGGGTTGATATGGCAAATGCCTAGTGAGCACAGAGCAGTACCATAAGATAGTACTATAAGATAGGGTCCTGCACCTGAGTAGGCACAATCCCAAGCACAAATACAGGCTGGGTGGTGAATGGCTGAAGAGCAGCCCTGAGGAAAAGGACCTGGGGGTCTGGGTTGATGAAAAGTGCAACATGAGCCTGCAGTGTGCACATGTGCAGCCCAGACAGCAACCAAGTCCTGGGCTGCATCAAGAGCAGTGTGGCCAGCAGGGCAAGGGAGGGGATTCTCGTCAGACCCCACCTGGAGTACTGTGTACAGTTCTGGAACCCTCAGCACAGGAAGGACATGGAAGTGTTGGAGCGGGTCCAGAGGAGGGCCACAAAGCTGATCAGAGGGCTGGAGCAGCTCTCCTATGAGGACAGGCTGAGAGAGTTGGGGCTCTTTAGCCTGGAGAAGAGAAGGCTTCAAGGGGACCTGATAGTAGCCTTCCAGTATCTGAAGGGGGCCGACAGGAAGGCTGGGGAGGGACTATTAACAAGGTCTTGTAATGACAGGACAAGGGACAATGGGTTTAAACTGGCAGAGGGGAGATTTAGACTGGATGTTAGGAGGAAGTTCTTTACAGTGAGGATGGTGAGACACTGGAACAGGTTGCCCAGGGAGGCTGTGGCTGCTCCCTCCCTGAAGGTGTTCAAGGCCAGGTTGGATGAGGTTTTGAGTGACCTGTACTAGTGGGAGGTGTCCCTGTCTATGGCAGGGGGTTGGAACTAAATTCTTGAGGTCCCTTCCAACCTTACCATTCTATGATTCTACAGAGACAGGCCCACAGCCACTGGTGGATAGAAGTTACAATGGGTATGGAATCACAGAATGCTTCAGGTTGGAAGGTACCTCTGAAGGTCATCTGGTACAAGTCTTGTGCTGAAGCAGCTCTGGTTGCAGAGAAAATCATTTCAGGTACTGTGCCTTTTCTGTTGGGCTGGAGAGGTTTCCCACTCTGAGCTGCAACAATGCTAGTATTGTTAAGGTACTTCTTTTTATTCAGCTGAGTAATGGAACTCCAGCATGTAGTTGAGACTCCAGTGGTGGTGGTGGTGTTTTAGTGATTCCAGGCATGGAAGATACAGTGTAAGGATGACAGTCAAGAATAAATGAAGTATGAAGAATTAATTTGGGTTTGTCCTTGAGCTGAAAATTTCATATGAACATATAGCAAATTATAAAATTGCTAAAATATGGAAAAACTGGTGATTTGATGTGATTATAAAATTGATTAAACAAAGTGAAATGATTGGGAAAAAACTTAATTTTTCATTTGAGAGAATTGCAAGAAATCTACAAGTTCTTTTATGTGAGCTGGCAGCAGAGATTAAGGCAAAACTTCTTACCCAAAACCCTGGTTATATTCCTGCCTAAAGAAAATAAAAAGAAAAATGACAGCTGCTCAGAAGTTTCTCAAGAACTCTAAGGACTGTTTTGATCCAGTGGCATCTGGAATAGTCCAGATGATGAGAGATAGTCCAGATGAGGAAAGAGGCAGGCAGTTCTCAGAGCAGTCTAAACAAACATATGGTCTTGAGAAGAGAGAAGAGAAGGGATACTTGATGAGAGGGAGCTTGGTGTTCAAAACTGTCAATTTATCTGATTATTTCTGTGTTCAAAAAAAAGCATAAATCTGTACATTCTTTTTAGTACAGGGAACTCTGCTGGACATGAAGATGCTTCGTCATCTTGCCTTTAAAAATCAACTAAGCTGCACTAAACCCCTCACTCGCATACTACAGAAATATTTTGCAGTCCTTGGGACAAAACTGATGCCTGCAGGTAGAATGTCACTATAGAAAAAAGTCAGTATTTACATTGAATCATGACTGCAGTTTTACAGAAAGATTAGCATTTGCTTTATGCCTTATGGTATAGCCATTTTTTGCTGATCTTAGCAAGTTCATCCCTTTGGAGATGCTAGGCAGGCATAAATTATACACATTATGAAGGTTTTATGAGCCCTTTTATCCAGGTGATCTGGGAAATATGAATCTTCTTCCAGATCATCTGTGACTGATATAACGCTATTGTGTAAAATTGGGGAGCAGGGGAGAGGGAATATTTATCCAGTTACTTACATGACTTCCCATGAGAGTTATGAGACTAACCAGAGTTTGCCCACTGTTACCTATCACAGCACTCCTATAAAGACACAAGTCAAGGAGGGAAGATTTGGGAACAGATAATATTGGTTTTTCTGTAGGTGATTATCCCAGGTGCTAAACCCCAGGTAGCTGTGTTCCTAGAGAGGATCTAATATTTTTCTCCTCACCCAACACCTCTATGGTCAGAGGATTTCCTATTACATAAAAAAAATCTCAGAGTTGAAAGAAATACTGGGAGCCAAGCTGGCCTCAACAAGAGATCATCGTAATCTGAAGGATGTGATGGCCAAAGAAAATCAGGTCAGGAAACGTCCCATAAATCACAACAGTAATGAAAATTGAACTAAACAAATTGAGGTTAATTGGAGAAAGTGGTAATGTGTCTGGTAAAATAGACATATATTTTTATATCCTTAACATTTCAGTAACCTTAATGTTTTAATATCCTTAACATTTTCTATGCTTAACATTTTAATATCCTTAAAATTACTATTAGCAGGTGGCCCAGTTAAAGCAAATTAGGCATCAGAACGAAAATTGCTGTTGTTCATTAAAAAAAAAATTGTGACTGAAATCTAGCAGCAGTGTCTGGGTGCTGCTGGAAGCAGGGCAAGCACTCAGGGAAAACCCCTCAGTGAAAGAACTACTGGAGTTACTTCTAGAACATACAGTATTGAAAACCTATTTTAAAACAGAAAAGCTGAAGGTTCTTGTCACAGCTTGCTGCACGATGTGTTCCTTGAGGCCTTTAGGGATGACATCTACTACTGCCTAGGTAGCAATTTTAATGCAAAAGAACAACAGCAGTCTGTTTCAAATCTTGGGCATGTTTGAACTGGTTCTGAGTCTAATTAGATGGTGAATGACGAAGTCTGATTTTGCTGTGTGAATACTCTGTTGGCTCATGGAACTCTGCTTACAGATAAATAAAATCTCACTAAACTCTCCAGAGTGTGCTGCAAAAAGACATTTCTGGAAAATCTGACAATTATAGGCAAATGTGCATGCCCTTTGGCTGCCAAACACAGTCATGACACTAGCATGTAACTGGAAGCGCATTTAAATGAAGACGGTCTATAGACACCTGTCCAATAGTTAACCAGTAAGAGACAGAAGCACTTAATGTTTCAGCTACAACTGAAGAGATGCTTCAGTTTCATAACAGTGGCTGCAAAAAGCAAAACATGTAAAAACATGAGAAAACTACTTATGAAGTGAGGAGGATAACAGCAATAGCAAGACAGCTTAGCAGGAAGCAGCAGAAGATAAAAAGACTAAAGCAAGCTTTGTGAATGCAAAATGGGTGAAGACACGAGCAATCCCCAAAGTTAAGGACCTGACCTCTGTGTAGAGCAGCAAAGTAGGCCACTAGGAGTGGCTGGAAGGTGTATAGTCTGATTGCCACTTTCTATTCGTCTTATATATGAGTGCTACAGGTGCAGAGACATATATGCCAGTTTCAAGCACGTCCTGCTATTTTGGGCACAAGATGGTATATGAGTGTAGCTGCATCGCTTTTGGTGTCAAAGTCCAGAGAAAAATGTAAATGCTCTCTAACGGCTCTGAACCCAAGTGAATAATGTGAACCTGTCGGGTTCAAATAGATTTCTACACCTAGCCAATACAGATGTATCTAGACCACACTCCAACTGCAATAAGGAGCACCACACTATAAGAAGCTGTGATGGTTTGGGAGTTCCCCGCCCCCCACACTTTGTAAAATCCCCCAGACTAGACTTAGCCGGTTGGAAGTTAACGATGAAGCTTTATATTCACAGCTTAGCACAATATACAAGCAGATATTTACAATATATTATGAAATATATACAGCTATATATAGCCTTCCAGTATCTGAAGAGGGCCTACAGGAAGGCTGGGGAGGGATTATTTACAAAGTCCTGCAACGACAGGACAAGGGGCAATGGGTTTAAACTGGCAGAGGGAAGAGTTAGACTGCATGTTAGGAGGAAGTTCTTTCCAGTGAGGGTGGTGAGGCACTGGAACAGGTTGCCCAGGGAGGTCGTGGATGCTCCCTCCCTGGAGGTGTTCAAGGCCAGATTGGAGGAGGCCTTGAGTGAGCTGTGCTAGTGGGAGGTGTCCCTGCCTATGGCAGGGTGTTGGAACTAGATGATCCTTGAGGTCCCTTCCAACCTTACCATTCTATGATTCTATGATTCTATATATAGAAATATACAAGTTACAGGTAATGCAGAAACACAATACCCCTCCCAGAAATCAGAATCCCCAGGAGGGGCTCCCAACCACCCTTCTACCTTCTTTCCACTCCCCTACCTTATCCCAGAATCTGCCTTACATGCAAAGTGAGTTTGGAGGATCCACAAGGAGGGTTAGAAGCAGAATTATTGTTTGGGTTACACAGCCACAAAAGCCCAGGGAGAAAACACACCAACTCCGACAGAGAGAGAGACTCTGTCTTATCTATGTCTGTGTCCTTGTTTTCATACGTATCAACAAGCCTATGAACAAAGTAGACATCACCACTGCTTTTCTTTTCACAGCCCATAATTTAATTGTTCTCATTAAAATATTCCAATTAGCCTCAAATGAGCACAGAAGCCTAGCAATACAACACTGAAGTACTTCTTCTAAGGACTGACACGCATGATTCAATGGTGCACTTCTACTTATGGACTGTCTCCATGTGGGCTAAAGAAGTGAGATCTGCATGGTAGTTAGATACTGGTAGGACTTGGATGTCAGCTGTATTCAGAGTGTTGCACCTGTCACTGAAAAACTTTTCAGAGTTAGATGTGATGCGTATCACCCTAACTGCAGTGTTATTTCTGCACTTGTAGTCATAGATGGTAACTGTAATGAGTAGCTGGATTTCTTTGAGTTAATTATTCTGAATGCCCTGATCTGTTAAAAATATTGCTCAGTGCAAAAGAAATTTGCTCTTAAATAAAAGACATCAAAGTGTATTGCTATATGCATTCCAAAACACCTGAATGCATAGAGAAGTATTACAAGAATAGTAAGAACATAGTTCTACTTATGTTCATAGGCCATGAGTAATGAATGTCTAAGCAACAACCAACCACCTTCATAAATTAGAAACGACCCAGAAATACATGCTTTCAGTGCAGACCTCTTATTTTTTAGTGAGGGGTCATGGAAACTCACTAGGGTGACTAATACAAAGATCGACTTGTTCCAAAGTAAATGTTCCTAGGAAATCCTCAGAGAGGATCTTCTTTACGACATCAAGAATTCTAACTAGGACAAACCCACATCAGCATCAAGCACAGCAAGACGATTGATGGACACATTTAGGACGCCATCAACATAACTTCCATAACAAGTGATAATATGGATGCCATCTGGAAATCACAGAAAAGGAGTTGGATGTAGATGAGTTCCTGTCAAAGTTGATCTCTACTTTCTCCTGCTATTTTTTGTGCAAATTCCTGAGTGATTATTTTTGTACAATAAAAATTCTCTCGCTTATGCACAATCTTAGCATACTTATGAGTGGAGAGTTCTGAGAGTAAAGGCAGGACTTCGAGGAAGTGAATGTTTAGTTGCTCAAGGTTTCTTGGAGAGGATTTAAGCTCACTGACTTTGCCATCAGTTGTCATGATGAATCCTGACATATTTGAAACACCTTTTTTCCTGCCATGAACAGCAGAAAAGGTGCAGAAGGGTTGTGGTTTCCAGAGTATATTGCAGGGGTTTTTTTATGGTCAGGTATACATTAGTAAATTCTACTTCTTTAAGTACCATAAACCATACAACTACTTGTCTGAAGACAAGTCATTCCTGCCTTGCCTGGTTGCATCTGCATGAACTTCCGTCTAAGGCTGGAATACCCGAGGATTTTCATGATACATGATTCTGCTTTATAACACTGAGAAGAGATTCTAATCCTTTTAAGGTAGAGCACCTCAGTTTATCACCTCTCAGTTCTTACAGGCCCCTTAAAACTTGCCTTTTTGTTGTCAGCAAAAAAAGGATCCTGCAAGACGTAATCAGGACAATCTCCAAATCATCACAATTACTCTTTGTCTAAAGCTAGCAACAAGCTGTATTTCTTGTTAGTACTGCAATGGTCATAAAGTAAGTCACTGTTGAAGCCTGCAATATAAAAAATTTATATGCTTGGAGTCTTATGAAGGCAGCTTTTAATTAACCAATTTGTCAAAAGGAGATGTTTGCTCTAGGCAAGTGCACTGTCTATTAGTAAGTTGATGCTAACAGAGAGCAGGCCAGGTGGCGAGGCTGGACTCTCCAAACCACAGTGGCAAATCACAAACTAATGGTGTCTGAGATGGTAGTTCACAAACTGAGAAATCATAAATTAATACCATTGTTAAAACTGAAGTGTTGTGACTGGTATTCAGGATGTCTTCATGTCTACAGAAGTGCATTTGTATTCAGCTGAACTGCCAATGTTCAGAGAAATTTGTCTGAAGAGCTTTGCTGCAAACAGCAGGTTGTAGCTCAAGGGATAGCACCAGGGCATACAGCTTGTCAAGAGAATCAGCCTCCAGCTCCAACCAGCTTGCAGACATGTCCTGGCAGCTCCTAGCTGAACAAAGCATGAAGATGATTTTGGGAATTGCTCCAAATGCAGATACCCAAGAAAATTTGTGGTTCCTGTTTCTTTTTGTTCTTTTTTTTAAAATTTGCTTGATATCTTCTTAATTTGGTCACCTGGCAAATATCACCTGCTTTGGAAAACACTTTCAGCATGAGCTGGTGATAATTCAAGTGGCCTGACTTCAGAGGAGAGCAATTTAACAAGCTTCCACTAAACTGCACCTCTGGTGTTAACCCACACATGCTTAGATACTGTTCTGCTACCTTCTGGAAGAAATTCACTACTTTCACTACAAAGTCACTACAAGTCACTCGTCTGTGAAAGTAGCAAATCAAACTAGGAGAGAATCTAGCCTGATATTGTATAAATAAAACATAAAATATATATTTTTTAAAAAGTTTTTAGAAGAGGTGGAAATTCAGAAACTTTTCAAAGGTCAACAAAATCTGTCAATGATGCAAGGAAGTTGCAATAAATTGAGGCAGTTTCCAAAAATCATGGAAGTAAGATAAGGAAGTTCAGCAATGAGAAATAAAATTATCTGAGGGCAGATTTTTTTTTTTTTTTCAAGTATTTTGGTGCCCAAAACACAATGAAGTCAATACTACAGTAATAGAAGAGGGGAAAAAAGCAAGGCAGGGAAAGGTTGAAGAGCACTAGACCTTACTAAAGGTGGGTTTCCAGAGTAAACCGGCAGTAACCCAGCTTGATGCTGAACAGGCTGGGACATCATCTCTCACATTGAAGCTGTTCTCCATGTCAACAGGAGTCCAAGAGAGCATATCTGGGAGGAGGAAGAAGATCTTGCAACTTCCAGGCTAAGGGTGTCAACCCACTGGACACTTGTAGTCAAAAAAATACTGGAAACTTTCTCACATGCACAAAAAGCATACAGAAAGACATTTGGGAAAGTGAGAGCAGATTTTTGGAGGAGGCTGCCAGGAAACAGTTATTTGGTTAAGAGCACAAGCTGTGTCTGGGATGGGGATATTGTTCAGTGTATTTAGCAAATTAAGTTCTTTCAAGGAAATATAGATTGGTTGTATTTAAGGGTGGTGAAAGAGGAAGAAGTATTGGACTCTATTCTTCATCGGTTAGGAAAAAAAAGTGACTTAGCTGGAAGAGGCAAGTGAATTACTGAGGCTATGCCTGAGCATAAGGAGGAACAGACATGTTTAAAGTGTGATAATATGCCATTTCCACTTTGCCCACTAAGAGATTGCTTGGACTGTGCTGTGCTTGACCTGTATGGACAATACACAAAGACCCTTTGGTTTCTTTAAGGACTCCTAGTAAGCAAACATTGGATCTGTAGACACATGGGCAAAGTCTGCCTTCATCACTTAGTCGGAATTTCACTTAACAGAATGTGAACTAATTCATACAGAACAATGAAGATTTGATTCAGTCCTCATGGGTGACATTTTCAAGTTCAGCAGCAAGCTGGCAGACCACAAATTTTGTGTAGAGATGTGTCAGGAGACTAACAAGCAAATACGAAAATGAGAGAGGAGGCTAAAATCTGCTCGGATTCCTGGTCCAGACATCTTCTTTGGCATGGGCTTTCTGTAGTCAGTGGAGAGCAACATTTGTTTCTGGGCATGACTCATCCCCTTTGAAACTTGTTATTTGTACTGGATCAAACACACTGCACCTTGAAATTGTCAGTTTCTCTTATTGTCTGCAGAGACTAGAGAGAGTGATTGGATCAGGTGTAAATGCCTCCAACACCAAGTTAGAAGGTTAAGTGGACACTGGACCTTGAGGACTTTCAGTGGTCCCTTCTGGCTTCAACCAAACCTTTGATTCTGTGAAGCTCAGGCAAAATGTCACATGTAAAATTGAAGTATCTGAAGGCACATTCCCCTCAAGGCATGTACCCAAACTAGCTATAAGTCCAGTCTTTCACAGCATTTGAAATTAAAGCAGGATGGTCATGAGAGGTTTGTAATATTGTCATTCCATTTAGTCATCTGGGTAAAAAATTGTGGTAGTATATGAAGAAGCTCTGTGCTGGTTTGAGGCTAATTGGAATATTT
>VWZE01012085.1:22858-53746 GCA_013396675.1 Eubucco bourcierii | reverse complement strand
CTTCCTGTCTTGGCAGGAGCCTTTCAGGTGTAGGTAAATGTCTTGCAACGTGCAGTCTTAGCACAGTGTCACGCTGGCTGTGCAGGCTGGTTGCATGGAGGAATTTAGAGTCTGTTCCTGGTAAACTGCAGGCAGGCAGTTTCCAGGCACTTCAGGATACAATAAGGCAGTAGCAAGCACCAATATAGCTGCAGAGCACAAATACAGCAGTAGAGCGTGTCGTGTCACCCTTTTATCAATACAGCCCCAGAGTAATGAGCCTTTGGAGACAGAATAGTCAATCAGAACAACAGCTAGCCAAGCTTGCCTATATTAGGTGAAGCCATAGGCTTGCTTTACCCTTTTTAGGGCAGAACACAGGCCTTGCACAAAGCGTGCATGAGATGAGTGTGTGTACCTTGTTTACCACAGGATGCAAAACAAGCCTGGACAAGCCAGAATCCTCAGACTCAGTGGCTCCAGGTTCTTTGTTCTCTTTCCCACAGTTCCTTCTCCCCAATACACAAGGAGAGGGATCAGAAAAAATATGCCTAGGCAACCCAGGACATGTAAAAGCCTATTTTGGCCTGCCCATGACACCGCCAATCAAAAAGACAGCACTCAAAGCCACAAGGAGCCCATGAGAATCAGAGTTTTGGGAAACTTTGTCACCTCACCCTCACACAGTCTTTAAAAAAAAAAACAAACAAACTAAAGCTGCTGTAGTCCAGTCTAGGAGCAAGAAATGAGTAATAACAGAGATAATGGCTAAGACCAAGAACAGAAATGGATACTAAGGACTGCAAAACATATATCCCACTTAAGAAAAGACAAGACCTCTAGTAAGGGCGCTTAACAAGGGAGGAGCACCCAGTTTCCCTGCCTTGGCCCTAGGCAGGATGTGAAACCATAGTTGTTCACATGTAGAGGGTAATTTGAAAGAAAGAAATTAGCCCAAGAGAAAGCTAGCAGAGACCTGAGGGGATCTCAGGTTTGTGTTTTCAAATATAAAATGTGTACTGTTATGAAGCAGCAAATATACTGACCAGATCCACCACTGTGTTATTCAACCTCTTTGCTGATGTAGAATCATAGAATCATAGAATGGTAAGGTTGGAAGGGACCTCAAGGATCATCTAGTTCCAACCCCCTGCCATAGGCAGGGACACCTCCCACTAGTACAGCTCAATCAAGGCCTCATCCAGTCTGGCCTTGAACACATCCAGGGAGGGAGCATCCACAACCTCCCTGGGCAACCTGTTCCAGTGCCTCACCACCCTTACTGTAAAGAACTTCCTCCTAACATCTAGTCTAAATCTCCCCTCTGCCAGTTTAAGCCCATTGCCCCTTGTCCTGTCATTGCAGGACCTTGTAAATAATCCTTCCCCAGCCTTCCTGTAGGCCCCCTTCAGATACTGGAAGGCTACTATCAGGTCCCCTCGAAGCCTTCTCTTCTCCAGGCTGAAGAGCCCCAACTCCCTCAGCCTGTCCTCATAGGAGAGCTGCTCCAGCCCTCTGATCATCTTTGTGGCCCTCCTCTGGACCCGCTCCAACACTTCCATGTCCTTCCTGTGCTGAGGGTTCCAGAACTGCACACAGTACTCCAGGTGGGGTCTGACGAGAGCAGAGTAAAGGGGCAGAATCACCTCCCTTGCTCTGCTGGCCACGCTTCTCTTGATGCAGCCTAGGACTCGGTTGGCTGTCTGGGCTGCATGTGCACACTGCAGGCTCATGTTGAGCTTTTCATCAACCCAGACTCCAAGGTCCTTTTCCTCAGGGCTGCTCTCCAGCCATTCACCACCCAGCCTGTATTTGTGCTTGGGATTGTGCCTACCCAGGTGCAGGACCTTACACTTGGCCTTATTGAATTTCATCAGGTTGGCCTGGGCCCACCTCTCCAGCCTGTCCAGGTCCCTCTGGATGGCATCCCTGCCCTCTAGCAAGTCGACTGTGCCACACAGCTTGGTGTCATCTGCAAACTTGCTGAAGGTGCACTCCTTCAGCATGTAAACATCAGTAAGACCAGAACAGTAGCTGGGAGAATTGCACACCCTCGATTTTCTCCTTTCTGTTGTATGGCTGCATAACACACTGCTCCCACCTACTAAATTATTTAGAACTTCATCTGCAAACACCTGGAAACATATTTCTTGCTTCAGTTCAATCACTTGCTTTTTATAGTCTCTCTTTAATTTACCAGAAAGGAAAATAATTAAAACTGTTATTCCAAATAACTCCTTCAGATCATTTCAAATTACTTGAGCAATGTGTTACCTCAAAGCTTTTTTATTTTTTTTTTTAAAAAACGAAATCAAAAAACAAACCCCAAAACAACAAACAATAATTTCTCTCTATCCTATACAGGACATCACAAAAAATTCTGAAATTAGAAGTGTGTTTAGAGGCTGCACTTCGTAAACAGTTAATGACATACTGTTATGGTTAATGGAATAAAACTCAGGGGAATAATAATGGCCAATATATCTGTGGTATGCCTTTGTGAACTGGAATATATACTGCAGGATAAAATTATAGAAACACTCCTCCATTTAAAGGGCAAATTATCTCTAGGGTACAGAAGTCCCTAATGGTGTAAAAAGAGATGTCAGAGAACCTTCAGCAAAACATCAGCACCGGGCTAAAACTCTTGTATCCAAATTTGCGATCCTTTCCCTAAACCAGATACAGCACAATGAATGTGCAAGAGAGAAGTTGTCCATGGGATGGGCTAAAGAGATGGCTTTGTGTTCTGGAATAAAAACTCATTTTGGAAAATGTCAAAACACAGACCAGAAGTGAGGAGTCCTGAAGCACCTGATGGTCAGTTGTTTTGATGAGCATGGAACTGGGTTCTGGGGAGAGGTTGCTCCCAGTTTCATTGGTTGATGCTTCTTGCCTAGGAATGCATCCTCACAGTTTTGCCAGCTCAGGGCCATGTGAGAATCCCTGAATTCATTTTGGAGACACCCAGCTGAGTTTCTGAAAATCCCAAAGGCTCACACTAGCCTAGATGATTCTCTTGGTGTGAAACAGGGAGCACTTTGCCCAGCTCCTTTCACCAGCAACATAGAGGGAACAGTGAGATGGAAATCACTAGCAAGAGGCAGAGGCACTTGTGTTTCAGATGGTACAGTGAAAATTAGTAAAGGATGTCCAGCTGCAGTGTGCAATGTCTCTGATACATGCATCAGTCACATTTGCCAACAACTGCATATTTTCAAATCAGCAAGCCTTTAATCAGCAAGTCTTTGATTGGCAAGCGTTTGCACAATTAGTTTTGGAGCACCATGTAAATATTGGTCATAAAGCAGGTGCTGCCTTAGGTGTTGGAAGGCTCCTTCTGCTCACTGGAAAATAAGGAAAATTCATAAAGGATGATAGAAGAGGAAAAGTTTGTGTATTGGTTAGCAGCACAACGCTTGTGATCTGTACATCACTCACTGACATCCGGCAAAACACCAGTCTCAGCCACGGCCATCTGTATGTATAGAGAGTGAGGAGAGGGAAGAAAGCCAACAAAGTATTCAAGCTAAGATGGACAGAAATGCTTGTTGCCAAGATGTCTTGTCCCATTCTTGTGTCACACTGGCGCACACAAAGCTTTGGTAATATAGTTCCTTATTTGACAGCCTTCAGCTCTTTCCAAGACTCCTGATTAGGATCCCTGTGACAAGCACAGAACTTCAGCACAGCTTGCACTGACAGAAAGACAAAGATAGCTCTGTCAAAACAGTGGCCTGGTTTGTCAAAGCTGCTGGCCTGACACACCACTTCAAAATCTATGTAACCCAACCCATGTATGGAAACAGCTTGAACTTGGAGTTACTCATCCCCTGTAAACCATAACAAAGATAGTGAACGATAAGGAGGTGAACAGATGCAGCTGAATACTTTGAATCTTGGAGATCTACTTAGAAGTCTGATCTTAGAACAAGTATTTATGAAAATCTTGGCTTCCATAGACATAGTAGCAAACTATTCTGAATTCTTTAGGCTGTCAACAAATACCTTACAGCAGCAGCACTGGTTTTGAAGCCTGCCTGCACTCACCCTGTTGTATAGTAACATGGATCTTGGGCAGAAAAGAATGGTATCACTCACCTGAGCTGACAAAGGAAGTTTGTACGGTAGTAGACAACCATGACAAACTGATCATTGCACAGGTTACAGCATTTTTCTGACCAAATCAGCAGTCCTCATCACACAGCACGCTCGTGCTTTGCCTTTATTGCCATACCATCCACTCCAAATGCTTTACCTTGAGTCAGGTCTGGCACAAGTCTGATCCCACAGTGCATCAAGTCCATTTACTAAAAGAGCAGATAATTACCTTGGCAAAAGCTAAAACCTTTAGCTAGTTTAGAGAGGTGAATTGGCTCTCCATGTAACAAGGTTAAGTGCCAGAGCTGAGGAAGGAGAGAAAGGGAATTCGCTCTTCTGTGTCAGCAATCTGTGACCAGATTATCTGCTTCTTGGATCCACATCCTGAGCCTCACTACATGTAGTGTAAGAGCAAATAGCCTGTTTTGTCTCTGAAGAGATCAGTGCTGACAAGGATGATGTGAGAGAGATTAGGAAAAACAACATTTGCAGGGAAGATATTTGCTTGCTATCACACAACCATTTGATGATAAAGCTGTTTACCAAGAGCCCTCACAAAATAGTGTCTCAACAAAGCTATTACACCTGTTCTCAAATTAATTTCAATTTTCTTTTGAGAATCTATTATTTCCATCTTTTCTATTTAAAATAGCTTCTTTTTGATCAACTGAGGATGGCTGAAATATGTCAGCTACATCACAAATCACATGTCCCAAGCTGCCAAAGGCTAAACATGAGGAAACACACTCAATGAAAACTTCAGCTACAGCACTGAAAAATAAGAGTCATAGAAAAATATAAAGGCATTTCCTTCAGTATAGCTACTTTATCTTTAAATTCACACTGGAAATTGCCTGAAGCAATCAAAGTGAGGGAGACTGGATCAGTGTGGAAAGGAAGTAAAACTAGCCCACGGAAATGAACACAATATCCTTCAAAATGGAAAAAAATTTGAAAGGCATACCTGAAACCCCCACATTACATTGATCTTGGTGAATATTTGCAACTATTTCTCCTGTGAAACAGCCACAAAGAATTCCACCAAGATGTTTTCCAATAGCTAAACTTTTAAATGATTCAACAATCATGCTCTATGAGAGGCAGAATTAAGCATATTCCTGTCCCACCTAAAAGAATATTATAAGGCTCAAACTTTATAAATCTGTAGCACTGGCAAGAAGAATTATTTTGCCCTTGGGCTACTAATGAAGGGTTAGGTTTAGCAGCATTCAAAAGAGTATTAGACATTTATATGGCTAATGAGAGCATTTATGGTTATGTAAGAAGGGATAAATAAAATTAAGGCTATAAGCTTTCAGCCTTCAGGACCAGGAAAAAAAAATTCTTTGGTGGTAAACTATTTTATGAAGACTTGAGGTAAAATCTTGACCTTGTTAAAGTTACTTATAATTCTTCCAAAGTAGCTATGATTTTAGCCCAACCTTGCTTAATTATGCAGTTCCCCTGAATTCATTAGGCTATTCTTCATCTGCAGAACTTCTTATGCTTTTCCACAGCACTTGAAAATAATCAGTATAGCTACAGGTAAGCGGCTAGTTAGACTTTAGGTATAAAACAAAATGACAACTGCTGCATTCCTTCTACCTCCATCTCAGAGAGCCAAGATTAAATATTAGCTGTGATTAGGAACTGCCACGCTGCTCATTTGGCTGGCTCCAGGACTCATAAAGTGCTTGGTATGAAGTGGCACCACAGTACAGTACATTCCCTATCCTACTGCGTCATCCTCCTCCCAGGGAGCAGCAATAGGTAGGCGTTGATTTATTCAAGGAGAAATTCTGCTCCTGTTCCACCCTGAATTCTTTTGTATGACCATCATAGCAGGATCGCTGAAAGTCCCCAGCCTTGCTTGATCTGTGTCATTAGCCCAGATAGGCAGCTTGCAAGTATGGTTCTCCCAATTTCACTCTATCACCTGTCAGCTGTTCTCCAGGGAAAAGACATGTACCAAAGCCCACTATCTCCTCCTCTCTTTTCCTTTAGGTTTCCTACCTTCTTGTTTCCCTCACAGGCAAGCATACATCTCCCTCCTGTTTCTTCCCCAGCCATTCTACCTCCATCCAGCTGTTTTATTTCTGCTACAGCTGTGGCAGATGCACAATAAAATTATAAGGCTTATGAAGGCTGCATATCTCATAAAGTCCTCTCTGTTTCAGCTGGTAGTGCTAAAGGATAGACCCATGCAGGTCTTTGGTAGCTGTCGTGCAGAGACAGATGCTGAAGTTTCACTGCTTGCCGTGATGCTGTATTCAGTTGTCTATAGTGTGACATCTCCAGCAGCCTACATAATTCGTCATGATTATTCATTGCATTGTGATAGGATTTGGGATTACCCTTTTGATGTTTGTCACAATGTGAGCACTACTCTCATGCCATGAAGCATGACTCCAAATGGTATGTATGTGGTAGGAAGCATTCTCCTCCAGTGCTGCTGGTGACAACACCACCTCCATTTCGACATGCACCCTTTCATGCTTGGCATCCCTAATAAAGCACTAAGATAATTTAATACTAGAGACCTAAAGTGATGTATTAAATGAAAACCATTGCTTTCTTCCCTCATGTGCTTCAGTCCTACGGTTCCTTTTGTAGAGGTAGAAAGTGAGAGAAATCTAGTTGACAGTTAAGACATCTAACACAGAGTAAGAGTTGAGATGGAAAATTTTTTGTGCACCTGCTGCTTGAGTTCTGTATCAGGGGAAGAGAAGTGGGAAATTTGTGAGAATAGTGAAATACTTACAAAGCCTGCAGAATTGGAGTCTTCAGACTGTTCAGTCTGTTGTTGACTACCAAGATTCTCACACAAATTGTTAAGAGGTAATTCTCAAAAGCTATCAAAGAAATAAGTGCACACCGTCTTTGTTTTTTAAAGCGCTTTTCAGCATAAGATCACCTCCAGCTCTTTTGAAAAACCCACATTGATGTGAGCCTCTGATAGGCAAACCTGAGCTTTTTAAACAACTGTGAGATCTTCAGTATCAATGAGTATGAGTGCTGTACAACTCTGCTTTTAGAATCCAAGTACGACCAATAACAAATTAAAATCTCAACAACACCAGTTTAATTTTTCACAGAATCACAGAATGCCAGGGGTTGAGAGGACCTCAAAAGATCATATAGTCCAAGCCCCCAGCCAGAGCAGGATCACCTATACCAGATAATTTTTGAGGAAAGTTGAATGAAACTGTTCATTTCCCTTCAGGGTGTTTACCTTGGACACAATGATCTCTGGAGGTCCCTTTTAAGCCCTAACGTTCTATGATCTTAAGACTCAGGTATTTTTGACACACAAGTTAGAAGGGAGGTCATTCTCCCCCTTTACTCTGCACTGGTTAGGCCACACCTAACCAGGTGTACCTTGAGTACTGCGTCCAGTTCTGGGCACCTCAATTTAAGGAGGACTTGAACGTGTCCAGAGAAGGGCAACAAGGTTGGTGAGAGGCCTCGAACAACAAGCCCCAGGAAGAGAGGCTGAGGGAGCTGGGATTGTTTAGCCTGGAGAAGAGGAGGTTCAGGGGGGACCTTCTTGTTGTCTACAACTACCTTCAAGGGTGGTCGTAGCCAGGAGGAGGTTGCTTTCTTCTCTCAGGCAACCAGCACCAGAACAAGAGGACACAGTCTCAAGCTGTGCCAGGGGAAGTTTAGGCTGGAGGTGAGGAGAAAGTTCTTCACTGAGGGAGTCATTGACTGCTGGAATGGGCTGCCCAGGGAGGTGGTGGAGTCACCGTCCCTGAAGGTGTTCAAGGCAGGTTTGGATGTGGCACTTGGTGCCATGGTCTGGTCTTGAGGTCTGTGGTGATGGGTTGGACTTGATGATCTTTGAGGTCTCTTCCAACCCTGGTGATAACTGTGATAGTGTGATGCTATCCTATGTGTATATCGCTAAATATTCCTCAGAGATACACGGTAAGGTTAACGTATATACAGACTATTATTGAGATGTATATATTGATTATTATTGACTTTAGGGGTGACAGCACAGAGTTGATAACTCCCTCTCTTCAGGCTGCTTAAGCTTAGGGTAAAATGACCTGCTGGCCAGTCAGAAAGATACCATCATAGGTGGCCAAGTCTGTTCCACCTATGATACTATGCGAGTTTTATGGACAACATATAAATAATTCCTTGAATGGATAAAATAACTGCTCTGAACTAACTCACAAATTAGTTCCACTCTTCTAGTTTCCAGTAGTATGAAGCAATGTTTTTTGTTTCAAGCCTACTGTACAGGAACTAGAAAAACTAAGAATTGGCACAACATTCCCCACCCCCCCCACCCCCCCAGATTAAGCCAGCATTGGTACTGTAGGGAGCAGACCTTGCTTGTGAAATCCTTTTATTGTTATTGTCTATGCCATTGCATGGATATGAGGTTATGTAACTGAACAAACATTCAAGTCTGAATCTCTGGTTTTTCACACTCAGAGATGAAAGAACAATACCAGGAAACAGAGCTCTCAGCCAAACCACATCGGCACTACCACACAAGTTCTACAGAAGGAGATATCAAACATCATAAAATAATCTTGCTGCAGCAGCTGGGAGGGAAGCTCCCAAGAGTACATGGTGAATTACAGCTCTGCTCCTCTCTTACAAGGGTAGCCCTAATTTCTTTGCAAGTCTCACAGTTGTTCAGTGTCTCTTGGATGGCAAATACAGATTTCCTTTTCACTTCAGGCAGGGAAAAGTTTCATTTCTTCTCCATGGCTGGTACACAATGCACAAATTTTTGAAGACAGAGCAGTAACCTAGCACTGGCCTGTGCCTTCACTTCAAATTAGGTTTGACAAAAGGAAAGAAAAGATTAATAACCCCACATGTATTTTTACTGTCTTCTTGTCAGAAAGCATAGTGTCTTTGGCTAGTCAGAGCTCCTTCACTATTATCTCCAACTGCTTCAAGCTCCTTGGGCAAGGAAAAAAACCAGAGAGGCAACAATGAAAGAGACTGATAATCCTTCTGTAGGTTTGTTGGGTTGGGTTTTTTCTTTTGGTTTTGTTTTTCTTTGGGGGGCTGGGGGGAGTTTGGAGTTTTCTTATTTGGTTGGGGTTTTGTTTTTATTTGCTTGGAGTTTTGTTTGGTGGGTTAGGCGGTTTTGTTTGTTTGGTTTGGTTGATTGTGTTGCTGTTGGTTTGAGTTTTAAGTAATGTATCAGTAGGAGTAAGAATGATTCCTACAGGTAATAATAAACTATTTATCACTTAGATTAATCCATGTAATCTACACTGAGAGTCAAATATGATAGCAGCCCATCTCCTGCTTTCCCTTTGGTTGTTTGTCTGGAGCTGGTATGCGATTGAAAAGTCACTTACTGAGTAAGTTTATTTTGACCGATCAAAACGCTGGTGAGGTTTAACTAATAACAGTCATAAACATTGTCTGGATGACTCATCTTTGGAATCAGATGATTTATTAGAGAACACAAACAGATTAACATCCCTATATGAACAGCATCTCTTTTTTTTTTGCAGTACCACAACTCCAAACTTACTGTTTTTATTTAGATTACTTTTGAAGAATTTCAGCTAGAACCTGTGCCTAAATAGTCAGTGTGAACATGGCTTCCTTTGAGTCCACTGAGGAATTTTCCAGCTAACAGGGAGATTTTTCCATTCTTTCTGAAATGCATTTCCTCCTTGTTTGTAAAATGACACACATCCTGAGCCAGCAAAGTGTGTTCCTAAGCTTGCAGCTTCTGTTCTGAAGAGAACTTGACACCTGCTTATATATGAATGTAATGCTGGACTTCTTCAGTATCATAAGCACAAGTTTTACATTAAACACACTGATAGTAGCATCTACCTGAGCTGAAGCCTGACTGTACTTATAGCTTCCTCAGCAGCTGAATTTCTGCCACTTCTATCTCCAAGAACTTTTATAACTCTTAAAATACAGTGTGAAATTGAGATCTTCATTAGGATGTCTACCACGTGCAGCTTCTCCTCAACAGTTGCTTACAAATTAGATGTATCAGGGACTGCCTCTGACCTTCAGTTAATTATTTTATGCCACTACTGAATTTCAAGAATTCCAGGGGGTATCTTTTAGAAAATATCTGCTGAATATATGTGGAGCAGCAAATGACACAAGGTCAGCCATTTAATAGGATAGTATTAGCATACTGTTCTGAGGACTCAGAAGTTGTCTTCCATTAAGCACCCGCGGTCAGAGGGCAGCAGTGAATGGCACACAGGGAAGAAGAAGAATTTTGCATTTTTAGAAAGTTCTGTGACACAAACTTTAACAGGTAATTAAGAGTTTCATTTATAGGAATCTTGACTTAATTCCTGTTGACTTTCTCTTTGGATCAACAGAGCAGAGACAATTCTGACTCTCTCACTGAGAGAGTCATTGGCTACTGGGATGGGCTGCCCAGGGAGGTGGTGGAGTCACCATCCCTGGAGGTGTTCAAGGTGGGTTTGGACGTGGCACTTAGTGCCATGGTCTAGTCTGGAGGTCTGTGGTAATGGGTTGGACTTGATGAGCTTTGAGGTCTCTTCCAACCCTGGTGACACTGTGATACTGTAATTCAGTCAGGTGGGAACATTTCTGAGCGTAGCAAACATGGAAGGAATTGTATTTATGGGCACATGTCACCCGGTCTCTGCTTCTGAATGTGGTTTTTCTTGTTTGACCCATCCCACATGCAAATTGTCAAAGTACTCGCCTCAGCACCAATTCCCTCAAGTCCTAATAGATAAGCAACCACCTTAGTGTACATACAACTATTACAGCCTTGTTATATCCTAGAGGGAGCTCAGCCAAATATTTTAAAGTGTCATGGTAATATTAGTAGCTGTGACAAAAATTGGGGTACATTATGTCACAGAATTATAGAATGGTAAGGTTGGAAGTGACCTCAAGGATCATCTAGTTCCAACCTCCTGCCATAGGCAGGGACACCTCCCACCAGTACAAGTTACTCAAGGCCTTGTCCAACTTGGCCTTGAACACCTCCACGGAGGGAGTATCCACAACCTCCCTGGGTAACCTGTGCCAGTGCCTCACCACCCTCACTGCAAAGAACTTCCTTCTGACATTTAGTCTAAATCTCCCTTCTGCCAGCTTAAACCCATTGCCTCTTGTCCTGTCACTGCAAGACCTTGTCAATAGTCCCTCCCCAGCCTTCCTGCAGGCCCCCTTCAGATACTGGAAGGCTACTATCAGGTCTCCACAATGTCATTGACTTTTATTTGACTGCCCATATATTTGTAATCTACCTTTTAAAATCTGTTCTGTACTTTTTATTTGCACTTATTCATTCTATATAGGGCATGAACATGAATAAAAAAAGGAAAATCAAAACAGTTACAACAATCAGTCCAAGAAACTCCCAAAGGGTTAGCTGTGTTCCAGGAAATGTGATTGGAGTGGATGAACTCATACTCAACAGAGCAATAAGTGTCTAAAGACATGAAGTATTCCTACTTCACTGAGGAATGTTTGTGTTCCCTGCAAGGTGGAAATATGGGAAAACAAGTCTGGCCAGGAAAATGGGTAAGAAATACTCAGGAAAAATACACATCTCTGTCAGGTACAACCATACTGCACAAAAGAACTACCAATATATATTGCTCATCTAATTCTCTATTTAAAAAAAAAAAAAAAAAAAAAAAAAAAAAGAAAAGAAAAAAGAAAAAGAAAAGAAAAGGTGGCAATTACTGTATTAAGTGGAATCTGCAAGGATAAATTGTGTTTTGCAAGTTGTGGGACTGAAGGTGAGATCTCAGACTCTGGTAGTTCACACAAGCAATTTGTCAGAGATGTGCAAACAGATCCATCCTTTATTCTCTCAAGCATTTTCTCCTGATATTTGCTGCCTGACCTACTCTTCTATCAACAGTTTGTCATCCAGCAAAACCTTAACGCATCCCCAACAACACTGAAGCAGCTTTTGGTTCACTGCACTGCAGTTGAGAGGAGAACCAGCCCTGAAGCACTGCAACAACTAGAATAGCCCCTTCACTAGAGAATTGCATAAAGGGAAAAACAAACCAAAACAAACAACAAACAAACAAACAAAGGTAAAAAAAAATCCCAAACACAAACCCAAAGAAGCACTTTAAAAAGTTACGTTTTCAGGAGAACTTTTCCTGGTTTTTTTTGCTGAACAAAGCAACTTCAATGTAACAGCTTTTAAAAAAAAAAAAAAATTCATTTTAGCTTCTTTAAATTTTGCTTTGCCTTGCCTGAAGTTGCTATACACCAATATCAAGAGACAAAAAGATGGTAGCAAAGTTTAAAATGCCCAGAAACCTATCAGGTGGTGCCTTCAGCTTTTAAAAATGGCACTGAAGACACTGCAGTTTTCCTGATTGCAGTCCAGCTGAGTGAGCAGGAGACATCTCCAAACTTCCCAGGCTGTGGACTAGCCCTCTAGGAAAGAGGCACTACCTGCTGATAGAATCCACCAAGCTTGTCACTACTCTGCTCCAACAGGCAAATACAAAACAATCTGTTATGCACCCAGCCTTAACTCTGAGACACCGTGCAACAGAAAGTATAGTCAATCACACACACTAAGCACAAAATGACAGAAGATGAATGAATAGAAAGGAAACAAATGAGGGGAAGAAATTTTGGGAGAAAACACTGATGCTGAGACTGTCGAAATGGAATAATAGATTTGGTTACTTAACATCTACTAAAATAAATCTCTGTGGTAGTTTTGAAAACCTCAAATCACTTCCAATAATTTCAAAAACCTGAAATCACTTTCAAGCACTGATTTGGAGTGTGGTAAGATCGATAGGAAGATGCCTATTGTCTAAGAAAGTTAGCAGATTAGGGCATGCAGAAGGCAAAAAGAAAATTGATTTTCCCCAAAGCTGTACACAATATTTTTTATTTCACTTTTCCTCACAAGTGGCAACATAGACTTTGGCACACAAAGAACTTCAAACATTTATGCACTATATGCATAAATGCATAACACATTGCACTGTGTACAGTTCTGGAGCCCCCAGAAAAGGAAGGACATGGAAGTGTTGGAATGGGGCCAGAGGAGGACCACAAAGATGCTGAGAGGGCTGGAGCAGCTCTGCTATGAGGACAGGCTGAGAGAGTTGGGGCTCCTCAGCCTGGAGAAGAGAAGGTTTCCAGGACACCTTAGAGTAGCCTTCCAGTATCTGAAGGAGGTCTACAGGAAGGCTGGGGAGGGATTATTTACAAGGTCTTGCAACGACAGGACAAGGGGTAATGGGCTTAAACTGGCAGAGGGGAGATTTAGACTGAATGTTAGGAGGAAGTTCTTCACAGTGAGAGTAGTGAGACACTGGCACAGGTTGCCCAGGGAGGCTGTGGTTGCTCCCTCACTGGAGGTGTTCAAGGCCAGGTTGGAGGAGGCCTTGAGTGAGCTGTACTAGTGGGAGGGTTCCAACCCCTATGGCAGGGGTTTGGAACTAGATGATCCTTGAGGTCCCTTCCAACCTTACCATTCTATGAGCAGGCAACAGACACAACACTGGGAACACTGAGACTGGACTCCTCCAAGTTTTAACTCAGCTGTCCATAAGGGAATCCCAGTACTCTGGAAGAATGATCTGCTGTACTTAGACCTGATGATCTCTCCACATCCCAATGTAAGAGGTGCTCCTCTTTTGGGGAGAGAAGTAACAAATAGGTAGCAGAACATCTTATATAAAATCATCCTACATCTTCTGCTCAACAAAATGTGATCTGGGAATATTTGCAGGTAAAGAAAGTACTGAGACTTGTTGATTCAAGCTAACAATCAGTCCCTAGGAGAGAAAGTTTGCTGTGTTTTCAAGTCTGTTGTCCTTCTCAGCAGGCTGGTCCATTAGTTGTTCACCTCCTCTAGAGACTGATTTTCTTTGGATCCTTGAGCATAAAGGGAAACCGTATTCTAAGACTGAAGAGTTTGGAATAGCATTTGCTTTTTTTCCTCATTCCAGATGGAAAATCTTATCTACTCTGAAACAAACAAACACACACCAAAACCAAAAACAAACAAACAAAAAAACCACCAAAGATCCTATTTTTGAGAAATCAAAATATTTGCAAGGTGTTTTTCTTCAGGAAAAACCTACAGGAAGGTTGGGGAAGGATTATTTACAAGGTCCTGCAAAGACAGGACAAGGGGCAATGGGCTTAAACTGGCAGAGGGGAGATTTAGACTGGATGTTAGGAGGAAGTTCTTTCCAGTGAGGGTGGTGAGGCACTGGAACAGGTTGCCCAGGGAGGTCGTGGATGCTCCCTCCCTGGAGGTGTTCAAGGCCAGATTGGATGAGACCTTGAGTGAGCTGTACTAGTGGGAGGTGTCCCTGTCTATGGCAGGGGGTTTAAACTAGATGATCCTTGAGATCCCTTCCAACCTTACCATTCTATGATTCTATGATTCCCTCTGTTTTAACTGATAGTTTGAAGATAAATCTTGGTTTGTTGCCTTCTTTCTTCACCATTATTCTTGATCTTTTAACTGGGCTAGGTGATAGGTTGGACTGCATGATCTTGGAGATCTCTTCCAACCTGATTGATTCTATGATTCTATGAGTATCCTTGAGAAGAGTCTTGAGAAGGGTCTGGAGAAGAACAGACTGAGAGGAAATCTCATCGATGTGTATAGATATATGAAGGGTGGGTGTTAAGTGGATGCGGCCAATCTCTTTTTGGTGATGCACAGCAATAAGACAAGGAGCAACTGCTACAAGCTGGAACACAGAAGGTTTCACCTCAGCATAAGGGGAAAATTCTTTACAGTGAGGGTGATGGAGCACTGGAACAGGCTGCCCAGAGAGGTTGTGTAGTCTCCTCTGGAGACTTTCAAAACTCACCTGAGTGCATTCCTATGTGAACTACCCTAGAGGATCCTGTCTTGCATGGGGGTTGGACTCGATGACTTCTGAATGTCCCTTCCAACCTCTAATGTGCTGTGGTTCTGTGAACTTTGCACTAGACCCACAGCATCACTACTTACCTATAAACCTCTTTACTAATGAGGAAATCGTACAAGTGCAAATAAATGGACTTTTAGACCAGAAGGGTCAAAGAGGCAAAGAGAACCTTATTTTGGGTTGGAACAAGGGATCTCTTCCTTACATCAGACCTCTCATTACATCAAGCTCATAGAATGTGTGATCCGTTTTTGTTCAACAGAACTGTTCCTGATACAAGCCTCAAAGGCTCATTGCAGGTAAAAGAAGGGTGCTAATGATCCAATAATGCAATTTTTATTCTACAGCAGCAGAGCTCTTGAGGATTTATTTTAAAAATGTAAATGTAGAGCACAAAATAGTACAGACACTTGGTGAGAAGTGTTCCCCTGTCTGCCAGCACCTTCAGATCTTAGCATGGTTTAGTAAACAGAGTGAAGAACGGAAATTAGAGCAGTTTAGGCTGTATGGGTTCTACTTTAAAGTCCTCAAGCATGACAGCAGACATTTAAGAACAACTTAGCATAATAACCTATTTTCAGTGCTTAAGACTACTGTATTTACAAACAATTTCTTCACTGAATTCCCTACCTTACCTGCCCTGGGAAAATCACTCCATGCTGGACAAATGAAAGCCATGCAGTTTATGCACACAGAAAAGGATAGAAAAGTAAAAACGAAGAAAAGGAAATCGAATAACTGACCTTATATAAATTTGGATAAACTGGATAAATTCAGCTTTGGAAGAAGAAATACTTATGCATCTGACATGGTGGGCAAGTGTAAGGGGACACATGAAGCAGGTGGTATTAAAGTCACAAAAACACTGTGCAGCCAAGTCTCACAGAAAATCCTTCAGTGAGATTAAACAAATACAACAAAATAAAAATTTTAAGAGTTGCTGGTGTGTGAATACTTTCCAGCATGATTAAATGGGAAACCTCCAGATAGATTTTCAGCATGTCAATGGGTCTAAAGAAAATCATAAAATGGTAAGGTTGGAAGGGACCTCAAGGGTGATCTAGTTCCAACACCCTGACATAGGCAGGGACACCTCCCACTAGTACAGTTCACTCAAGACTGTGTGTTCAACTCCAACCTGGCCTTGAACACCTCCAGGGAGGGAGCAGCCACAACCTCCCTGGGCAACTTGTGCCAGTGCCTCACCACCCTCACTGGAAAGAACTTCCTCCTCACATCCAGTCTAAATCTCCCCTCTGCCAGTTTAAACCCATTGCCCCTTGTCCTGTCATTGCAAGACCTTGTCAATAGTCCCTCCCCAGCCTTCCTGTAGGTCCCCTTCAGATACTGGAAGGCTACTCCAAGGTCTCCTGGAAGCCTTCTCTTCTCCAGGCTGAAGAAGCCCCAACTCTCTCAGCCTGTCCTCATAGCAGGTGCTCCAGCCCTCTCAGCATCTTCGTGGCCTCCTCTGGACCCACTCCAACACTTCCATGTCCTTCCTGTACTGGGGGCTCCAGAACTGCACACAGTACTCCAGGTGGCGCCTGATGGGAGCAGAGTAAAGGGGCAGATTACAGGTGGGATTTTTAGACAGGTGCCTAAGAAAATCTCAGTAAGTGCCAATCTGAATCTTTAAATATCTTAAATGCTTATGTGTGCTGTAGGTCTTGACAGGAAAGGTGTCTGGACGTTTGTTTATTAATCCTAACTCTTTTCCCAACTGGGCCTAGGCTTGTAGACAAATAAGAGCTTCATTTAAATTTTACCAAAACCCAAGATTAACCAAAGGAATTCTGTAAGACCGAAAGTACAACCCCAGCAGACGGCAGGTTTGTAGGTGATATTAGTTTGTTACAATTGCCTAACATTCCTTCCATTTTCTTGATATCTGAGATAAAACTGGTCTAATGCTTTAAATATTTGATGGAAATTTGGGAGCTCAGAATATAAGCTTTAGGTAACTCAAAAAATAAAACAGAACAAATAAAACCCAAGATATTTTCCTAAGCTTCAATTCCCCTGAGCATCAAACGAGATAATGACTCTTTTCTTTCCCCCTTAAAAAAAACTACGTCTTGTGTTAGTTCATTTTCCTACTTCAAATTTCTCCTTGTAAAAGGTACCTCTTGAAAAAAGTGAGAAGAATTTTGGAACTCAAAAAAAAAAAAAGCAGCTTCAAAACAGCATAGAATGAAATAGATTTAGACTTACCAAAAGAATATTTTTTTAAAAGCCAGAACAAATGCATTAATGTTTTCAGAATCATCACCATTTATTTACGTATTGTCTGAAATTGCTCATGTAACATGACTCAGCTTCCCAGATACTTGCAGTTTTTATGATGTTGCCTTTTTTTTTGTTGTTGTTGTTGTTTTATTCCTCCCCTTCTTGTTTCTTTGAAACAAAGCTACTGTTCTTTAGGGAAATGTCATCTAGGTAGCTGTGAGAGGATGAATCATTTGGCCATGAATATCATAAAAAAATTAGAAATGACTCAAACAATAACATATCTTTGCAAATACAGCTCAATTTTTCCTGTATCTTCGTGTACATTGCAAGGCCAGTGGCTGTTCACAAACTCTGGGGCCTAAATGTCATCCCTGCTGGCTAAAACACATTTAGGGTTATTCTTCTTTTACGTATTTGTATTGCTTTCTGGTTTTCTTCAGTCTGGAGTGACTCACGAAAATGTACGTCTTTAGAGATGACTTAGAGGACGGTGTGAGAGAACAAGTTGGGCAAAGTGTATTCTTGGTGAAAGAGACTGATAATCCATCATACAAGTATTGAAAATAAAACATGTAATAGGGGTGTCTTAACAAGGCAGTTAAAAATATAAACTCACATACTGAATGGAGTATACTTTCTGTACCTGTAAAAGAGTGTTCTATTTCTCTGTGGCTAGCTGTACTTTCCTGAGTACCTGGCTGCCCAGACAACTGTTTCAACTGCCCCACCCACTCTGATTTCTAAGGCAATGAAGGAAAAGAGAAGCCCTAGGTAGAGTTTGACATCTCCTCAATTGCTTTCGTTCAAGAAAAAGGAGATAAACCAGAGTGGGACTGGCATTAAAAGCAGTTGGTGCAGCCAGCCATCAAGTACTAGAATTTTCCCTTCTCTCAGGGCACTGAATCCAGCAGCCTCTCACTTCACTGACGCCAGAGGCACAGCTCTGCTAACACCTACACAGAGAATTTCTGTGGAATTCCCACAGCAGCTCCCTGAGCCAGACTCAGCTGAGGGATCAGTTGTTTCAGTCTCATAACTTTCCTCCTGATGTAGTCGGTTCTTTTCACAAAATAAGATGAAGAAACTTACGGCAAGCAGCAAAAGAATCAAAAGCAGACAAGAATGTCTACTGAGATGGTTCACTGCACACTTCATCTTGCCAGAAACAGTGGTCAAGGAGATTGAGAGGTTATTAATATTTGTTTTCCTGATACAATGGTTAAATACTCATGTCACTCCTTGCTGGATTATGCACTTTTTTCCCTATGAGCACACAAATCTCCAATTCCCCAGATCACCTCTTGAAACTGATCTCTTACAATGGTGGTTCCTTGACGAAGGAAGAACCATAACTAAAAGCAATAACTAACCAAAAAGATTCAATATGAGAATTGGAATATTTTTTAACATAAGGCTTCTGAAAGTGGTGTGAAATACTGGAATTCAGTTGTATGGAAAAGTGAATTATATTGGTGGGTTGGTTTACTGATTCCCACACTCAGGAAATACTGTAGTTTAACGCAGACTTTCAAAAGCTGACAAGTAACAATAGAAAGCCTCCTTTAACTAAAAACCAAAACCACTTAACTCCACATGTGTTCATACCATCTGTCATACGGTTAAGCACTGATTGCTTTAGCCCTAGACACACTGGAGACAGTTGTCTTTCTCACAAAAGACAGCAACAGACCAGACAGATTTCCAGAGAGAATTTGCCTGCTACTTTAAGGTACTTCTTGCCCATGTCTCTCCATCGAAAAAAAAAAAAAATCTAGTTCAATTTTCCACATAGGAAAGATCAAAAACAATCAATGTAAAGTTCTGCCCAGAAAGAACTTGCAAACAAGAACTGTACATCCAGAGGATGACACAAACCTCTTTAAAGGTGAAGAGTCTCTGTCTATCAACTAAATCAAATATATCTGGTAATGCCCACCATCAGCCAAACAGCTCTGATTTCTCATTGCTCAAGCCTTAAAAGCACATTTTTAAAACTGACCTATCTTGTCCTGGAGATCATAATTATCCATACCTACTGTGAAAACTGAACAAGCAGAGCTTTTAGGAAACAGGATCCAAAAGTGTAACTCTTTACTGATGAAAAATTGAAATGATGAGGCATCACCAGTGTGAAAACACAGCAAGAAAACCTGGATGAAGACTGAAACAAAAAACTGACAGAGAGGCTATTTCAGAAATTATGGAAAGGGCAGGAGTCAGTAATGACATGAAGAGTCTAGAGGTACAAGAGGATTTTTCTCTGAGCCTTGTTTGTTTTCTGTAATGATATTTTCCTGAGCTTTCATATGGGCAATTGCTAATATGTCCAGATGAACCTTGTTGTCTAGTACTCCTCAGGCATTCTATCCTTTTTTCTACTAACATTCCACATTTAAGAGTAAGATAATGTTTCATAGAATCATAGAATGGTAAGCTTGGAAGGGACCTCAAGCGTCACCTAGTTCCAACCCCCTACCATAGGCAGGGACACCTCCCACTAGTACAGCACACTCAAGGCCTCATCCAATCTGGCCTTGAACACCTCCAGGGAGGGAGCAGCCACAGCCTCCCTGGGCAACCTGTGCCAGTGCCTCACCACCCTCACTGGAAAGAACTTCCTCCTAACATCCAGTCTAAATCTCCCCTCTGCCAGTTTAAACCTATTGCCCCTTGTCCTGTCGTTGCAGGACCTTGTAAATAATCCTTCCCCAGCCTTCCTGTAGGTCCCCTATGTTTGCTATGCTATCTATTGAGCTATAAAAATTCTCACTGGTGTAGAACCAAAAAGTTGTGTTTCCTGTGTCAGGACATTTATTAAAATAGTAATCAAAAGCTATTTACTGGCTTCAACTAACATGTGCTTTAAGGAGAGGGAGGATGCCTCACAGGATGGGTCATGTTTTCCTTTTGGGATAAGCTGAAAAAATAAAATCACAATTTGGATGAGGCCTTGAGTGAGCTGTACTAGTGGGAGGTGCCCCTGCCTATGGCAAGGGGTTGGAACTAGATGATCCTTGAGGTCCCTTCCAACCTTACCATTCTATGATTCTTTTGTTGCTCTAAGCAAAAAATAAAAAAGAGAATGGTCAGAACACCTGTTGCCATGAGAATTATAATTCAGTTTTGAAGAAATTAATAACATGAAAGCTATACTAATTTACTTTTGTCCAGCCACTGTCACCCAACTCTAGCCAGTTGCCTCTTTTTCAGTTGAAGTGTTTATTTGAAAACTCATTTTAGAAAGTTAGATCATAACCTTAAATGCACAAGATTTCAAAATGACATATTTTGTTTTCATCACTTAATTCTTTCAGGGGAAAAGCATTAAATTCCAAAGAAAACCACCCCTCACACCCTTAGAAAAGGATTAAACCTTGATTAAGAGCAGAGAACACTGCTTCTGACACAGAGAAATGCTTATCCTCTTTCTCCTCATCTTTCATAGCTGAAGGATTGTGTGCACATAAAAACATGAAGGACCACATAACATCATGAGGAGTTGAAGGAAAAAAAAACACCAAGAACCAAACCACCACCAAATACTAATGCCATCCTGTGCAGAATAGAAAGTGAGTTGTATCTAACTCCAGGTTCCTAACTACTGGATTTTCTTTCTCCCCAGACTAAGAAAAACAAAATCTCACTGCTAGTCAAAAGGAATACAACATCTGTCTGCATTCAACCCACTGGAAATATTTCCTCCCACAAGAGACTATTTGAATAACACTTTTTCTGTTGTCAGGTTCACAACAGCTGTGGGACCTATTAAATTGACTTTGTGTTGAATATTCAACAGTACCTTGCTAGTCATCTGAAAGGCCTCAAAGCAGTCAAAATGATGATTTAGAAGAGACCCCTGTCCAGATTTTGAAAACAAAATGCATTTTGTTCAGAAGAGTGGAGTCTGGTGTGGTCTTCTGCACTTAGTGTTACAATTCCTAACCTTCTTCACTGAACCACTGTGGACAGCTCCGTGGCTCACTTGTCAATGCTTAAACCTTGCCCTTTTATAGGGAAATATTCCTATTAAAAATGAAGGCAAATATTTTCTACAACAACTATAAGAGAAAACAACTGTGTGTACTTTTGCCCTTAGTGTGTGTTGCCAGACACAGTTGGAACAGGCATCTTGGCTGCATGCCACGAAGATGATCAGAGGGTTGGAGCAGCTCTGCTGAGGACAGATTGAGAGAGTTTGGGCTCTGCAGCCTGGAGAAGAGAAGGCTTCCAGGAGACCTTATAGCAGCTTTTCAGTATCTGAGGGGGGTCTATAGGAAGGCTGGGGAGGGACTACTTACAAGGTCTTGTAATGACAGGACAAGGGGCAATGGGCTTAAAGTGGCAGAGGGAAGATTTAGACTGGATGTTAGGAGGAAGTTCTTTGCAGTGAGGGTGGTGAGGCACCGGAACAGGTTGCCCAAGGAGGTTGTGGCTGCTCCCTCCCTGGAGGTGTTCAAGGCCAGGATGGAGGAGGCCTTGAGTGACCTGTACTAGTGGGAGGTGTCCCTGCCTATGGCAGGGGGTTGGAACTAGATGATCCTTGAGGTCCCCTCCAACCTCACCATTCTATGTAAACGTGGCAGGATAGAGGCAACAATACTATAACATCCTATAGAGCAAATGATTATTTTGTGATTTAGACAAATATGACTGTTATGTACTGGGAACAAAAGAAGCCCTTGACATGATGAATGTCTTTAGCTCCAAGGAAAGTGCTTGCTGGAAAGTGGGAAAGGTCCTAATCAGGTTTAGACTTGATACAGTGAAATTACATGTAGCAATGCCTACAGCAAAGCCTACAGTAAGGACCTCAAGCAGTAGGCACCTAGTAAGGAAAAAGAGCTAAGTGACAAGCAGGAGGCTTCCCCGAAAAGGCTAGATGGGACTCAGAAGATGAGGGTTGAGAGAACACCTGATGAAAGTTCTGGGGTCAGCAATGCCCTGGTGAGAGATGAGCTCTGGGCAGTACTAGGAGAAACGAGGAACAAGGTAAGAATTGGAAACACGAAAGTGATGAGGCCAGCTTCTCTCTCTGCAGCTGTCTGCACTCTCCCTGTCCCAAGAGCTGTCTCTCTGCAGCTTTATCTGTAAGCCACTCCACTGGAAAGGTATCAAGAACACCCATCTGTGTCCAAATTACACATTTTGCCAGCCTCAAAGTCTATCCAGATGGTAGTCATCTACTGCCAGTAATATACTTCACTACAGCAAATTGATGACAAGTCATCTCAGCAGCCTTTTAGAATCTAAAAGTAAAAGAGAGCAACGATAAAGAGATGTTGGGTTTTTTGGTTGTTATTTGGTTTTTTGTTGTGTCACTGCTGCTGTGTTTTGTTTGGGGTTGGTTTTTTGTTGTTGTTGTTGTTTTTGTTTTGATTTGTGGTTTGGCTTGTGGTTTGGCTTTTTTTAATAACAAGTCAGCCAGGGAAAAAAAGTGAAAATTAAAGCCTGTAGTGCTGCTACAGAACACAGAACCACTTGGTTTAAACTCATGTAATTTCTTAGCACTTTCATTTCTGACAAGTGGCAAAGACAGCGGCTGTGGCCCACTCTTTCTTACCTGCTGTGAGCTGAAGTGTTTGCAAACTTTGCTCTTACCTTCTCATTACTCCTTCTAGCCTGGTTCTTAAGTAGTTAGGAAGTTTATAAACATCCCTTGCCTCTCTGTTCCCTTAGCATATGAATTCTTTTGCTCATGGAGGAGATTCATTCTTGATATTTCTGAGTGATTTTAGCTCCTGCAACTCTCTCACTATTTCTTCTTCAGGCAAACTTTTAAGCAAACTAAAAATAGAGTCCTAGGAAATCCAGTTTTGGCAAGGTTAAGTCATTTTAGAGCTGGTGAAGCAGTTCCTTACAGACATTTGAAATTCATATCAACAAGATATGGACAAAAAGAAGTGCTGGATGAGTTTCACAGCTGTACACCACTGTGGTGTACAAGTTTTCTGATCTCACAATCAGGAACAGCATCTCCGGTAGTAGTTGTGAACTTTTGGATACTCAATATGAGATTATTGAAATTATGCCAAAATGCAGGAACAAGGTCAATAGCTCAAGTAGGTTAAATAAGACCACAGAATCACTGTGGTTGGAAAAGACCTTCAAGATCATCAAGTCCAATCATTACCCAGCACTACCACCACTACTGCTACACCATATCCGTGAGCTCTATATCTAGAGGACTTTTAAATGCATCCAAGGATGGGGATTTGACCACTTCCCTGGGCAGTCTGTCCCAGTCTTTGATAACCCTTGCAATACAAGAGTTTTCATAGAATGGTTTAGGCTGGAAGGGACATCAAGGATCATCTAGTTCCAACCCCCTGGCATAGACAGGGACACCTCCCACTAGAACAGGTGACTCAAGGCTTTGTCCAACTTGGCCTTGAACACCTCCATGGAGGGAGCAGCCACAACCTCCCTGGGCAACCTGTGCCAGTGCCTCACCACCCTCACTGCAAAGAACTTCCTTCTGACATTGAACACTGGCCTTGAACACCTCCAGGAAGAGAGCATCCATAACCTCCCTGAGTAACCTGCTCCAGTGTTTCACCAACCTCACCAGAAAGAACTTTTTCCTTAGTTGTCTAACCTAAACCTTCCCTGGTGTAACTTAATGCAATTTTCCAGGTTTGTGGGTTTTTTTCAATCTTCTGGGAAGCCACAGAATATAAAAATCTCTTCCCTTCCTTGTTAGTGAAAAGCTGTATAAGATTCATATACTATTTCTTCTAGGAGGAACAACAACATCAGATTTTCATATGTGTAAATGCCTGCAGTAAACCATCACCTCCAGGATTTTCTGATACTGGGAGTCTAACTGAGAACACAACTACCCATCTCTCATTTCTTCATGAATCCCAAAGCTACCAATGGGAAAAAGGTTACAGATTGTAAAGGAGGATCTGCAGAGCCAGTAACAGGTTGCTGGCACACCACTCTGTACAACCACCCAGGAAGGCAGAGAAGCAAGACCTCTAAACAATTCAAAAGTTTGAATATTGAGGGTATAACCCAAAGGCACTTGGAGTTTTACTGAACGGTTGGAATTGCCCCATAAACAAACAGCGAATCACATTAGGCAGCTTTGCACCCAACATGTTCATCTGAGACTGGATTCTCCATAACATTTTCTGTTTGTGAATACTTTAACACAAGAAGAAAACATACAGGCCTTCTGTATCAGCCATAAAAACAGTACAGATGTGATAATGTGTGTCAGCCAGCCCAATATTCAGGAGCAATAACTGTGATTTAAATACAGAAGTGGAATCAGAAAAACAAAAGAAATTACTGCAGCAGATACTTCTTTTTCCTTTTCAGTTTTGAAAAAAAAAAAAAAAAGCTAAAGATCAGTGCATTTCCTACTAGAGTTTATTAAAAATAATAAATCTGTAAGTCTATTTTGCAGTTGAAATAATGAACCTGAAACTCCCACTATGGAACTATTTTCTCAGTGCAATAGCAATAGAAAATCCATAAGTCTCACCAAAACCAAGCCATCATTGGCTGACAATTGCCTGCCTCTCTTCATTCCAATATGAAGAAAACAAGAATTAGGAGATTTTCAAGAAGTCATGACTGGGTTTATTTCTTTGTGCTTTTGTTTGTTTGTGAGATTGGGTTTGGGTTTTTTGTTTGTTTGTTTGTTTTTTGTTGTTGTTGTTTGTGGCTTTTTACTTCTGCTATTGTATTTTCATTTGTGGCAGTATTTTAGGTTGCAGGTGCAACGATTGCTAAGGGAATAAATGCCCAGAAGTCCAACTCTCAACGTAAACAATCTTTGAACTCCAGAAAGTGATGGAAACTGTACTGAAAACATCAGAGCCAGAAACAGCATCCCAAGAGATCTCATTACACCTGCTAGACAGCCCAGAAAGTCTAAGGAAGAGCTACAGTTAAGGCACAGAAGTAGGACTGTGGTCAATTCATGCCTTCTGGATTGCAACAGCATATGCACCTGAGCAGATGCAGTCTGCACTTGTCAGACAGATGAAGTCTCTCTTTCTCCAGCCTGCTCTAAATGGTTCAACAGCAGGCACTTCTGCTCTGCTTTTATGGCACCAGGACATAAAGGGACACATTGGGGAAGTGACCCCTGCTCACCCAGCCTGGCTTCTGTGTAAGGTTTCCCTGCACTCTTGCACTCCAATGACATTACTCAGGGGCAAAGCTAAAACACCTAAGAGTTTTTTAGATGGTTTCTGACTTCATGTTTAATTCAGAAATATATTGTAATGAATATATTATAGTAACTGTTTTGGTTTAGACTGGAGACTTGAAACAGTGACTTTTTAATTTAGTATAAATGCTCTTGATACATTTCTGAATCTCTGAAGATTAGAGGAAGCTTCAATTAACATGAATTGCTAGAGAATACTTAAATTTTCATTTTTCTCCAGCAGCACACAATTTAAGGTTTGACAAATGGGATAAAGTTTACACACAGAGGTATATTTGAAAACAATAGTTTTTCATACACATTTCTGAGAAGGAAGCAAGTTCTGGAGAGACTTCGTCAGTAATTGGAAAAAGAAAGACAAAAAACCCCCATGGCAGCTGCATAGGTCAGAGAAGCACAGAAATTATTCATCTGTGTTTCCACATATCTCTTATCAAGACCCTGACTTGCCTTCATTGGTATAACCACAAAGAAGCTTACCTTGCAGGCTCCACTAACACTACTCATGCACAGAAGTATGCAAAGCATCAGGAGAAATTCATAATGCATTTCCATGAGTGCCTGCTTACTTACTGGTGAGGGAAAAAAAGGTAATAATGATTTTTTTAAAAGGCCACAGCATTTTCTGGAAAATCCAGGCAATATATGGATAGGACACCAATAAAATCCAAAAGCAGCACATGTGGATAGGTTGGTTCAAATGTGTGCCACAAACTTCAGTTAATTCCTGGCAGGAGTAAGTCACAGCTACCAGTAGACAACAACATTAGACCATCCCACATCTCTTATTTTTAAGCCACAAGAGCATTGGAAGTGTTCAGTTGTTTGTTTTTTTTCATGAGTATCCATTTGCAATCAGGTTGTGACCTCCCTATGGCTATGAGGTCCCTGGCTTCACCATGTGAGATTGCCAAAACTCCTTTGTTCATTAATGGAATTTCCAGCATGGAATGTGCATACGTAGTTTTCAGATTTTTACCTGAAGAGATAAAAGTTTCCTCAGGTAGGTTCTGTAAGACATATTCCACTTTGGCCCATGACAATTATGTTAAGAACTACACCCAATTTGTTATTTTCTACAGAAAACCTTGTCACCTACTCAAGTTTCTGCTTCATTTCTTCTAAAGGTATTATTTAAGGGGAAAAATATATATTTATTCCCCAATTAAATTTTACAATGATCAGAACTCTTCAGGTCTCAACTTCATGACTTCCACAGCAGTTCAGTCTTTTAAAAATAACCTGATCAAAATAAACACTCTAAGATCATGAAAATCCAGTTGCACTTACAAAATAAATCACATCACTCTGCACATAAAGACAGACAGAAATCATTCGTGTAAACAAGAGAATCAAAACATCTACAAAATTTAATGGAGCATTTCAAATGCTCACTTAGGAGGCACGGTTTGAAAACTAATTTTCAGACTACGAAGTGGTAAACAAATTCCCAATACAAAAATGTTTCGCATGGAAATTGCATAAAATGAATGATGCTTATTCATGGCCACAGCAGGCTGAGAAAAAAAAAAATATTAATTTTAAAAGTGTGATGGGTTGGGTTTTTTTTTTCAACCCAACCCAAGAACATCTGATTTCTAAATCAATAGCTGTCTCTAGACAAGCCAAAGTGCTCGTACAACTTCAGACAGGTAATTATTTACAGGGATTGGATGAGGAACAAGCACATCAAGGGATATTGCTACGTCAATCTCTCTTCTTCTTTATTTTATTGTAGCCTTTCTGTTGTTTCAGAGAACAGATTTTTGTCTCCTGGAATGCGTAATATAAAGAACTAACTCATGAGGTTCATGTCTTTGATGGCCACTTTTTCAAGCTATTTTAGCATCACAATGGAGGGGCAAAGTTTAGATGGGCAAGACAGTTTTAAAGACATCACAGAATCACAGAATGTTAAGAGGTTGGAAGGGACCTCCAGAGATCAAGTCCAAATGCCCTGCCAAAACAGGATCTCCTAGGGTAGTCTAGACAGGAAGGCATTCAGGTGGGCTTTGAAAACGTCCAGAGAAGGAGACTCTGACGTATCTCTGGGCAGCCCGTTCCAGTGCTCTGTCACCCTCACTGTAAAGTTTCTTGTCGTGTTGAAGTGAAAACTTCTATGTTCCAGTTTGTACCCATGCTTCCTTGTCTTATTACTGTGCACCAACAAAGAGATTGGCCTCATCCGCTTGACACCCACCCCTCAGATATTTAAGAAGGACATTGAGGTGCTTGAGCATGTCCAGAGAAGGGCAACGAGGCTGGGGAGAGGCCTCGAGCACAAGCCCTATGAAGAGAGGCTGAGGGAGCTGGGATTGTTTAGCCTGGAGAAGAGGAGGCTCAGGGGGGACCTTCCTGCTGTCTACAACTACCTGAAGGGTGGTTGTAGCCAGGGGGAGATTACTTTCTTCTCTCAGGCAAGCAGCACCAGAACAAGAGGACAGAGTCTCAAGCTGTGCCAGGGGAAGTTTAGGCTGGAGGTGAGGAGAAAGTTCTTGACTGAAAGAGTCACTGGCTACTGGAATGGGCTGCCCAGGGAAGTGGTGGAATCACCATCCCTGGAGGTGTTCAAGACACATTTAGACGTGGCACTTGGTGCCATGGTCAAGTCTTGAGGTCTGTGGTAATGGGTTGGACTTGATCATCTTTGAGGTCTCTTCCAACCCTGGAGATACTGCAATACTGTGATTTAGAGACATTGAGTAGATTTAGATTTTAACTTTTTTTTTTTTTAATTATTTTTTACTGAGAGTAAAAATTTAACTAAGGTCCCCAGAAAAGGAACTAAAAACATGCTGTTATGGGATGCAAACATTACTTAGTTCCAGGAAAAAAATACATTTGTAAGATGTTTGATGTGTATAGGAAAGGCAATACTACTGCATTTAATACAAATACATTAACACGACACAGTAAGCAAACCTCTCCATTGATGAAGACACATAGCATACATTCAGCCTAACCAACAGTTGATTGCTGTAGAAGGCCAAAATAGACCTAAATATGTTCTGGTTTGTGCATACATGTTTTCTGCTCCCCCTCCCATCTGCTGTTGGGGAAAGCGACCTTGGGAAAGGAAAACAAAGGCCTAGCACCTTCAAGTCTCCTTCTCCCATTCCGAACTTGTAAACTGCATACCTACATGTTTTCATACAGTTTGTGTTCTGCCCTAAAAAGGTAAAAGCAAGCCCTGACTTTAGCTAACATGGTTAAGTTTGGCACACTGCCATTCTGATTGGCTGGTCTGTGGTCAAAGAGCCATTAGTCTCAGGCTATATTGATAAAAAGAGATGAGCAGGCAAAGACAACATGCTCTGCCTTACTGCGCTTCTGCCTACTGCTTCTCTGCATTGGATACTGTCATGCTCTGCAACATCCTGCCTACTACATAACAACATATGTTAACATAACAACTGCCTTGCCTCAAGTTTACCAGGGAATAGGCATCAATTACCTTCACACAACAGGCTCACATAGCCAGCAGGACATTGTGCCCTGTACATCTACAAGACATCCTTCCTGCACCTCTGCAAACCACCATGCCAAGTCTGGAGCCAAAGAGGAACCAGGATCAGGTCAGAGATTATCTGCCTGTTTCCCAACATCCTGTTAGAGCCTGGTAAGATCTAGAAAGCTGACAAGACATAGACAAAACTTCCTGCAAGTGTTTGGATACTGTCTGGAAACTGTAGCTAGCCCCAGGAATCCAGAGAGAACTTTTGTGAATAAATAGCCAAAAGCCTCTTTGCAAAACTCTGTAAATTCTAATCAAATCCAAGTACCTTCTGCCTTAAGCAAAAAGTAGCTTCTCAGGTCCTTCTAGTGGGCAAGCAGTATAATCAACTGCAAGAATCTCTTTTCCAGTTCCAATAGTTTAATGTTTGTATTATTGCTAGTTATTTCTTAAGTGTTCTAGATCCTCTGTTTCCTCTGTGTAATGTTTTCATAACCATTGCAAAAGACCTGTTATTAAAAATTATGGCCTGTGACCAGTGTCCTGAATATCAACATTAACAAACTATATTAATTTTGAAAAACAAAATCTCACACCATACAACAGTAACACTGATATGACCACCTCCTATTTTTTTCACTGAAATGTTTTTAGACTATTTGAGGGATTGACTGAAGTTGTCATCTGAAGTTTTGTTTTCAGTTTTTGAAAGCATCTTGATATTACAGAACTACAGAGATTGGAAGAGACCTCCAGAGGTTATTGACTCCAACCTCCCTGCAAAGGCAGAATCACCCAGGGTAGTTTGCACCGGAATACATCAAGGCAGGTTTTGAGAGTCTCCAGAGAAGGAGACCCCACAACCTCTCTGGCAGCCTGTTCCAAAAAATGCAGCTTTGCTTTTTATTAGAAGTATTCTTTTCTCTAAACATATCTCTGTGTGTGTGAGTGCACATGCATGTGTATTCCTAAACCCAGCAGAGTTTTCTGTGGGAAAATCCTATTCTATGCAGATCTAATTTTTGGTATTAGAGTTTCGAGGGTTTTAAGACTGAGAAAGCTTCTGAAATTTCTTTTTCACAGCAACAAAAAGTAAAAATCACATTTATTTTGTTAGTCAAAATAACTTTCTGAAAGTAATCCACTAGGGTATTTCCTGTGTGAGCGTGATGTAGTAAATGGAACATTATGTAAATCCAGAAAGCTCTAAGCTTGTGTAAGGTCTGTAAGTTTTCCTTCACTTTCCTCTGTATAGCTAGAAACTCTTGGCAAGTCTTTCTTCACAAAGCTCAAATATACAACCCTCCTGAGATCCTGATACTTTTTATTAGAAGAGGATGTATTTTAATGAACTAGATACATTTAGTTCCTCTAGTGTTTTCTCTGGTGTTAACTACACTCCCAAGTGATGAGTCAAAATTTGCATTTTAACAGGAGCTGCATACTCTATCGGAAAAGGTTCATGCTTAAAAGCTCATAAACAGAATTCCGTGTATTATTTAGTTTATTCAAATTTATTACCAGTCCCTTGTTTAAGGGATACATAATGCTCCTATTAATGAGCCTAAATTAACACCTGTATTTTTGCATTCAGTTGTAACATACTAAAATACAAATGTGATGACCATCTTTGCAGGGCAGCTACTCCCTCTGTTTCGCACCAGTTTGACAGAACAGGTAGAATCCTCCTGATCACCTGGAAAACGTGCTTATGTGATGGGGTTTTGACTCTACAAGGGTTTCAACAACTTTACAACTACTGTAAGAGTAATTAGGTAACAAGCAAGGCAATACTCTTGACCCAGCAGTAAGGGAATAAATGGAAGGGCACAGAGAAGAGGCACACAGAGTTGGTCCCTAATGTTAACTTAGAATCATAGAATCATAGAATCATAGAATGGTAAGGTTGGAAGGGACCTCAAGGATCATCTAGTTCCAACCCCCTGCCATAGGCAGGGACATCTCCCACTAGTACAGGTTACTCAAGGCCTCATCCAATCTGGCCTTGAACACATCCAGGGAGGGAGCATCCACAACCTCCCTGGGCAACCTGTTCCAGTGCCTCA
>VWZE01012085.1:0-20718 GCA_013396675.1 Eubucco bourcierii | reverse complement strand
AGACACCATTTGCCAGTTCAGTTACATGAGATACACTCCCAGAGCACATCTATTACGTCAAGTTAATCAAAAAGTAAGACTGGTCACAGTCTTCAAGTGGTTCTTGGATGGGAATGATACATGAGGACAGTCCTACAAATTCACTTCAGAAGCATTCCCCTGCTCTAAAGCAAAAGGCTAATAGGGAAGTACCTCTAGGCACCTTTCTTTACAGAATCATGAGAGAAGGCAATACCCAATATAGAAAATGAAAAAAGCTTAAAAATTAGTTCCTGCAGCTGAAAACCTTGTCAAGATACATATTAAACCAGCAGGGGAGGGGCGGGGGGGGGGGAATAAAAATAGGTACAATAGAATTGCACTGAAGCAATGAGTGATTTTCCATGATTGGCCAGGCTGACAATCTAAAAAATAACAAGTCTTTGATGATGTACTAACACAACAAAATCATTAGAATAATGCTTTATACAGGGTTTTGGTGGCACAACAGCAAGTGGGAGCCTGGACTTAATCATGATAAAAAAGCAGATATCAGTGTCACAGTCTTCAGCAGGCCATTTCCAGGAGAGCAGAATGAGGATCAAAGGGAAAGGGAAATGTAGAAAGAGATAAAAATGCTCTCCAAGAAGGCTAACCTGTAAATTTTATAACTGAATTACAGGGGAGACTTCAGTCTCACAGAAGGATATTTGGGCAATGGGAATGGAGCAATTTCTTGCATCTTCTCTGGAGTTAACAAGGGGAGAGATTAGTTGGTCTGACAAGATCATCCATGGTAATATTTACACCAGGCTTTGGATGTTCTTACTGTTTTATAGAAGCAGGGAGGTTTTCTCTGCTTGTTTTGCAGTGCAGTCAGCTGCGTCTTACTTGTAATATCTGACTTGTATGCTATGGCAGGAAAAAATAATTCTTTCCAAATGAAATTGTAATCTGTACTGCAATCATTTCAAGTCAAACCTCAACAGCTATTTAATCCCTGACCTGGGAGACATCATCAAACATCTTCCCTCTTGCTCTGTGAGGTGAAGGCAGGGGAAAAACAACCCTTTTCCCATGTCATCCTGGGTGCCCACAAAAGCAAAGCCGGCAAGGAGGAGTACAGGTTTTCTGCCACATACCCTGAAGACAAGCTCAGTCTTCAATCATTGTAAGCATGGGTAGTTTTCATAGGACTGCTGTCACTCTCTTTTGTCTGCAGCCCAAGAGCAACAGAGCAGGTAGCCCTCAATATTGCTGTGTGTTTGTCACTGCATGAAGACACATGGCCCTTGCCGACCAGAAAGGACAGGCTGCCATCCCACCATGCACTCAAAGGACTATGACCTCCCCACCAGCACAGCACCACAGAGACCACTCAACCGTGCTGTAGCCAGGAGCCCTCTTCCTTGAAATCCAGCCCCGCCCACGTGCTTCCAGCACTCTCATTTCTGATCCCTGTAGCATCTGTCACGCTTGTCCTTCCATCCACTCTCATCTCTTTTTAGAAAAATGTGTTTGTTTTCCTCACAAATCCATTTTTTATGCAAGCAAAATGAACACCATTTATAACCAGGACTGAGCATACACAGGCTAGAAGAGAGGTGCAAATATACAGTAAGAGGCGACTCTCACACCACTGTGGTTTGCAAACAAGTTCAGAGGCATGGGCTCATCTTAAAACTTAATCCAATTCACAATTTCTAGCTGATGTAATTAAGGAAAAAAAAAAACCATCCAATTCACAATTTGTAGTTGATGTAATTAAGGGAAAAAAAATCCACCAAACTCTTCTCTCAAGTAAAACTTCACTTACTGAATTACCCTGATATGACTACATAACCGCTTCGGTTACTGTAATGATTCATTTTTTATTAATGATACAAAAGGGGACAGATCCTGATGGCTTCAAAAATCCTTCATTCTTTCTCATGCATTATTTACACACAAGAATTCTCCCTTGAACCAAGACATACATTTCATCTCTCTTTTTCTTTAAGTTGAAACTTCTTTAACTACATCTGCAAGACAAAATATAAACACAACTTTAGATAAGCACAATTTATGAGTGAAATATTGAATAACTTGTAGTGAAATAGCTGACAGTTTTTAATTTACAAAAGATGCTTCCTTCCTCTTGTGTTGCTTTTTTAATTAGAAGATGTTTCACTTGCAAACCTACTTAAGATACAAAGTCTACTGAACTGAGACATTATAATCATATTTGCAGATTGCTTTAGCAGTTATCTCCTGCAATCTTCTAAGCCAGTCATTAGACTCCCACTGACTGTGTCCAGGGTAGGAACAGACAACATGACTGTCCAACAATTATTTCTTTTTAGTTCACCAATGCTCACATCCCACATTCACACATACTTAGGTCTGAACACACCGTAGGCTGCTGTTACTATGCAAGGAAAAATGATGACAAGATGAAAGAATTTAGCCTTCACTTTTAGCTCTTCACATCACTACAAGTCTGCGGGTTTAAAGTGGTAGAGGGAAGATTTAGACTGGATATTAGAAGGAAGTTCTTCACAGTGAGGGCAGTAAGACACTGGAACAGATTGCCCAGGGAGGTTGTGGTTGCTCCCTCCCTGGAGGTGTTCAAGGCCAGATTGGACAAGGCCTTGAGTGACCTGTACTAGTGGGAGGTGTCCCTGCCTATGGCAGGGGGTTGGAACTAGATGATCCTTTAGGTCCCTTCCAACCTTACCATTCTATGAGTCAAAAATCCTCAAAATTGTGCACCCATGCAAGGAAAACAGGAACTATAGATGCAGGAGCTGCAGGTCTAATCACTGTTCTCACCTCCTAGGTCCTCCTCAAACCTTGCAGAATAGCTCAGCATTGAAGCATTAATAGTTGTGTCGCCGCAGTAGTAATATCTCCTCATGCTCCTCTGGGACAACAGGCCAAAACTAATCTTCCCTTTATCTACTATGAAAATCAAAGTGACAAGGATTGCTTCTAATTGATAAAGATATGTTGCAACTGTATGCAACAAACAAAGGCTAAATAAGCCATAGAGAGTTTTCCTTCAGAGCTGTAGCGATGGCTGTTTCAGGTGCTGGGTTGATTGGTGGTCTGGTATGTTGGGTTTTTGGGGAGATTGGGTTATTTGTGATTTCTTAATTTTGTCAGGTTTTTTTTTTTTGTTGTTTGGTTTTGCTGGGGTGTTTACAGGTTTTTGATTAGTTGTTTTCTTTATTTGGTTTTGAGTTTGTGTTGTTTGTTTTGTTGTTGGTTGTGGGGTGAGTTTTTTTTTGGTTTTTGTTTGTTTGTTTTAAAGACTGTTAGTTCATACATAGGCTCTGCAGTGAAACTCCAGGATCTGGTGCAAAACGTCGACCAAATGAACTAATGTTACTGACTGTTATTCCACTGGGGGGATAGGTTAATAGACTAACAAGTGGACAATAGGATTAGACAGAAAGCATAGCTTGGAAAAGTGAAGCAAGTGTTTTGAGATTCCTTACCATCTTATCTCAGTTTTGCAAGTTTCCTTAGTTAAAACCAGCAAATAATGGTAAAGCTCAGATCTTTGTTATCTATCCTCCTGCCTGACCCTTATTACCTAATCTAATAGGACAGCACTCTAGGTAGTTTTAAGTTGTAATTTCTTAGGTCTCTTTAGACTGTAGCATACATTTGTATAATAATTAAATCCTAATTATTCTTGATTTTCTGGCTTGTTAGCATCTGCCCTTCTTCCCTCACCTGCCTCTGGTAGGTTGAAGCCAACTTTTATATACTGGAACTGGAGCCTAACCAAAGTAATTTCTTATCATATTTAATGATTTCTCACATCCAAAAGTACAATACAGTCTAAAAGAGCACTGGAACAACACTGGTAATCCAGGTCAGCTTTCCCACAGGAAGAGAGGCTTCCCAGGGAGGGGTTCACACCCTTCTTTTTTGTTCAACATGCATCACCCCTGGGTCACCTCTAAAATGGTATGACAGAGAGAGCAGAGATCAGGAGGCATACAGAGAAGTGTGCTAGTAGAGAAGACTGCTAACAGCAAACGTTCTTCACAGAGTGATTGGCATTGGAATGGGCTGCCCAGGGAGGTGGAGGAGTCACCATCCCCGGAGGTGTTCAAGAAAAGCCTGGATGGGGCACTTAGTGCCACAGTCTACTTGGTTAGGGTTGGGTGAGAGGTTGGACTGCATGAGCTTGGAGGTTTCTTCCAACCTGGCTGGTTCTATGATTCTATAAAATAGTACTGAACAGTGCAATAAACTGTTGATAGAGAAAGATTAAATATTACTTTTAAGAACAAATAATGCAGACAGTGGTTAAGAAGGTGCGCATGATTGTTACTGGTAGTGACAGACTCCTCCCCAGACATAATGGCAGGGGACAGATTTTCTCTCTAGACAGGAAAAAAATCCCAAACCTCTTCCTCTGCAGCTCCTCCATCTTCCTCTCAGAGAGATTATCCAACACTCATTTATACAGCCTGACAATATAGCAAGAGACAAGCCAGGAGAGTCCTTCTCAAATATAAGACAACCTCGGAGGGCAGATCCAAGGATTCAGGGGTTTCCATGGCTCCACTAGCAGAACTCCAGATTAGTTTTTCCCTTGTTAATCCCTCACTTCAAGAATCTGGCTTAATCTGCCTCCAGAAATTTGACTCGCATCCACTCTCGGTCAGTTTAGCAGGCACTGGGGGTTGTCACAGTCTTTTGGTAGAAGTGCAGAAGGAAATACTAAATCAGCCTCAAAACCCACCAAAAAGTGTGCCTTCATTGCTCACCACTGAAATAGTTTCTACATCAAGTCAAAGAGCAATTGCTCTTCTGTATGCTAGGACCAGAATCAGCAGCCTTTTGTATGTTTGTTTAGCATCAGCTGGGCTTGGCAGTTAGCACTTTGCACTACTGTTGAGTTATGAAGAAACAAGTGACTTGTCATTTCACTCTGTTGGCAGAGGGCAAAATTCATCCTGCAGCATAATCACAGATGTTCCTGGCATTGAGACAATTGTGAGGTTTATTTGGTTTTTCCCCCTTGTGTGGTTTAGCTTTACCATAAAATAGCCAAATAGCATGCAGGTTGCTTTGTAGTCTGTGGAATAACCTAGGCAACAGAGCTCTGACTGCCTTTTTTTNTAGTGGTTCACACAGAGACTATTTTTCCAGCAGAATAGAAAACCTGATGAGAGCTTGTTTTCATTTTTGTATTTATTACTCATTTGTAAGCTTTTACTTCTAAGCATAGGCCCAGATTTTAATCAACTGGTATCTGTCAAAAACAAGAAAACACTTCCCTTCTATAACCATCAAAAAATTGTCCTTAAAAACAGTTTGATTTTAAGAAACTAGGAAATGGAACATAATGATGGTTTCTCCATTTTTCTGATGCCACCTTATAGGAAGCAGGTTTCAGTTAAACTTTCCACTTACTGGAAAGTGTGAAGCCCTGGGCAAGGACAGCAGGTGATGCTCAGAAGCCAGGAGACTGAGTGATGTTGCTACCTCTGTAGATGCTGCTGGAAGTTTTTGTAGCTGACAGAGTCCTGTCTGCCCAGCACATCTCACTGTCATTTCTGCAAGTCAGATGTGAGCCACCACCCTAAATAACTATGACCCTTCTAGATGCCTTTTGGGATTCCCCTTCCCATACACCAGCATGTCTGCAATGCTGTCAGGACAGGCAACCCCACAGTTATACCCAGTGACTTTTTCAGACCTCATGCCACTTAGGTTAATCTTACACAGAAAGTTAATAACAAAACTGAAAGATGAGCTCAGGAGACTGCTCACTTTCACTTATCATTGATTGTCCATGGTTTAGAAGAGAGATTTTGTTTCCTTCAGGACCAGATCACAAGCTACGCCTAATTTCAGCAAAGATTGCATATGAAGCTCATTCTCCCAGTATACATTGTTCCTCTCAGTTTCTGCACCACTTCCAAGGTAAGAAAACACAATGATGTAAATTATAATTTACATTCAGTTGCCAACTATAAAGGTAAATATATACTCACTTTGTGACAAAGTATCACAGTATCACCATGGTTGGAAGAGGCCTCAAAGATGATCAAGTCCAACCCATTACCACAGACCTCAAGACCAGACCATGGCACCATGTGCCACATCCAAACTCGCCTTGACCACCTCCAGGGACGGTGACTCCACCACCTCCCTGGGCAGCCCATTCCAGTAGCCAATGACTCTCTCAGTCAAGAACTTTCTCCTCACCTCCAGCCTAAACTTCCCCTGGCACAGCTTGAGACTGTGTCCTCTTGTTCTGGTGCTGGTTGCCTGAGAGAAGAAAGCAACCTCCTCCTGGCTGCAACCACCCTTCAGGTAGCTGTAGACAGCAAGAAGGTCCGCCCTGAGCCTCCTTTTCTCCAGGCTAAACAATCCCAGCTCCCTCAGCCTCTCTTCATAGGGCTTGTGCTNCATTGGCCTTCTTGGCCACACTGCTGGCTCATGTTCAGGCGGGTGTCAATCAGCACCCCCAGATCCCTTTCTGTTTGGCTGCTTTCCAGCCACTCCAGCCCCAGCCTGTAGCTCTGCATGGGGTTGTTGTGGCCAAAGAGCAGCACCCTGCACTTGGATTTGTTGAACAGCATCCCCTTGGACTCTGCCCATCTGTCCAGGCGGTCGAGGTCCTGCTGCAGAGCCCTTCTGCCCTCCAACCCAGCAACATCAGCCCCCAGCTTGGTGTCATCTGCAAATTTGCTGGTGACTGACTCTATGCCCTCGTACAGACCATCAAGGAAGATGTTAAAGAGGATGGTGCCCAGCACTGATCCCTGGGGGACACCGCTAGTGCCCGGCCTCCAGTTGGATGTGGCACCATTCACCACCACTCTCTGGGCTCGGCCCTCCAGAGGCAGTGTTGCCATCCAAGCCAAAAAAGTGTTGCCACTTTCACTAACGTTTCACTTACAGATCTGCCCCATTCTTTGTACACAGTTAATAAGCATACTGAAAACCACTAAAAAAACCAAACAGTCTTGGGCCTGCAATAAGAGTAGATGCTGAGTATTTAGTCTGTGTATGAGCCATGGTTCAAAGGGGCAGAATTTGAGTATTAAAATATTAACTGTCCAGGAAATGATGCCCAACTTCAGGTATTCTTATTTAAATATCTTCCCAGTGTATCTTTAGAATTCAAAATTACATGTGATTACAAAGGTTAATTCTACAGTGTTCATAGGTAGACCTGAAAAACTATTACTGCAGCAGAATAAATATCAATCCTGGAATACACAATAAAACCTAAGCCCTTCATGATCTCACTGATTACAAACAAAATCCTAAACATTACTAAAAAAAGATATTTTAAACTCATGAGCTCAAAGTTCCTTATTATTAGAAGTGGTGATACTACATCTTATAAATACTGAACATTTAATTTTAAAAAGTCTGATAAAAATATAAACCTAAATATTGTGCAGTGGTTTTAAATATATGTTGGTAGCCCTCAATTTTTTACTGCACTTCTATTTTAATTTGCAAAACTCAAGCAGGACTGAATTTTGGCTCTTATTACACTTAATAGGGTTGAACATTTCAGTAGGTGAGCTGTGACCTTACTGGGAAGCTCAAGACTGTGCGGTTAGAAGAGTTTTTGGCAAAGAGAAGCAGAATGGATTACTCACTTTAAGGTTTCTGGCTGCACAAGAATGGTTTTCTAAGACAGTGCAGTTGTTTTAAGAAGACAACGTCCTCACTATCTGGACTTAAACTCAGCTAGATCCTTTCTTAGGATTTTTAAATGAAGATACAGAATTCCAAGTCAGCAACCTACCAGTACTATGAGTCACTGAGTTTCCTAAATCCTGTCTCCCTGAACCAAGGGGAAGGAAAATAAAACCACCAAACAAACAAAAAAAAAAAAATCAGGCAGGAAGATATTTCACAGTTTTGCAACCTAAAGCCATTGAAATGAAAGATCTTATTTAGGACTTCATTCATCAGGAATTAAGAGGACAAATCATGACTTTTGTTGTAAGTCAAAGAGTTAGGCAGAACTTTCCATCAGAAAAGTTTTGTTTTGGCAACAATTCCCTTTCCTCAAAAAAAGCCTCAGAACTTTCTGCTCTGATTCATAGAACCACAGAATTGTCAGAGTTGGAAAGGAACTCGAGGATCATCTAGGTCCAACCCCTTTACTATGGGAAGGGACACCTCACAGTAGATCAGCTTGCCCAGAACCACATCAAGCCTGGGTTTAAAAACACTGAGGGATGAGGCTTGCACCACCTCCCTGGGTAACCTCTTCCAGTGTCTCACCACACTTATGATGAAGAACTTCCTAAGATCCAATCTAAACCTCTTCTCTCTTGGTAGTCCTCTCCTTCCCCTTGCTCTGTCACTACCTGACACTCAAAAAAGTCCCTCACTAGCTTTCTCATAGACCCCCTTCAGGCACTGGAAGGCCACAAAAAGGTCTCCTTGGAGCCTTCTCTTCTGCAGACTGAACAAGTCCAACTCTCTCAGCCGGACTCAAAACAAGCAAGCTAAAACCATTACACACAATAAGTTTCTGAAATTCCTAAAAACCCCAAATCAGTTTTAATATTTCATTAGAGATTAGTAATAAAGTTTTGGTAGCAGAAGTGTACAGTTCACCTTTATTCTATGATGCAAAATGTACAGAAGCACAACATCTTCTGTAATGCACCAGTGGCATTACAATAAATTAAAGCATTTTGATGACACAAAGTGTGAATTTTTCAGAGAAACTTCATGCCATGAAAAAAATATTCTCCCTTTTCTGTGATACTAAAAACTCTAAGCAGCTCTTATGCTGTCTGAATTTCTGATTTCCCACATACTTAATCATTTGCAGAGATTAGGTACATTTTCTATTTACTCTACCTTGCTGATTAAATAATTTTCTGGCACCGGAAGGCACAAAGATATCAATAGGTCCTTTCTGCATTTTGCAGCACAAAGGCAGTACAATAGATTAAACCTGACCAAGATTTGAAGCAGGGATGTACTTATACAGAACCATAGAATCAGTCAGGGTTGGAAGGTAGCACAAGGATCATGCAGTTCCAACTCCCCTGCCATGGGCAGGGACACCTCACACTAGATCAGGCTGTCCAGAGCCTCATCCAGCCTGGCCTTAAACACCTCCAGGGATGAGGCTTCCACCACCACCCTGGGCAACCCATTCCAGGGCCTCACCACTCTCATGGTAAAGAACTTCCCCTTCACGTCCAGTTTGAATCTCCTCACCTCCAGCTTTGCTCCACTCCCCCTAGTCCTATCACTACCTGATATTCTAAGAAGTCCCTCACCAGCTTTTTTGTAGGGCCCCTTCAGATAGTGGAAGGTCACAATGCCTTTTTCTTATGTCTACAAAGCCTACAAATGCAGTTAAGGACAGTACTTGGACTCCCCACTCCAGGTATACCCAGACATAGAGTTAAGAACATCGTTCACCACGTTCTTTTTTAAAATGAGGCAACAGTAGATGGTGGCAATAAGTTGGTTATGCAGAAGAGTATTTTCCATGCTGCTTTGCAGGGAAGAGGCAAGGAAGGGTATTGGCATTATTATCCCAACATTAGAGGAACAAAAGAGGAGTACAAGAGTTGCAAGTAGTTACTTGCAAGATGAGGAAGAGCCAGGACATTCTTTTAATGTTCAATATGTACTGTCAAATTGTTCACCCAAAATTTATCATCATTTTTCCCCATAGAAACAAAAAAAAACACGTCTGAAGAAATTATATTGGTAGTGAAACAGTTTCGACATCTTTGGTCATTTCTACATCAGAGAATATATTTAAAATCAGAGTGGGGATTTTTTTTTTCCCCCCAAACAGAATTCAAGCAGGAATTCACACTGGGAAAACCTTTATCTCATATAGCTCAAGAGATTCAGACAGCCTTGAACTCTGGGCCACAGAACTTGAGATGGAGGGAGGCGCAGAAAGCAGTGAAACATCTTCCACAATTTAAACAACTCAAAGCTTCCAGAAACACTCACAGGGTACCAAACCTTCTATTTCAGCAGGTTGATCACTTTTTAACTGACTGTACTACAGAGGTGTTTTCAGATGGCATTTGACAGAAAAGGTACTTTTATAACTAAAGGGGAAAAGTCAGTAAATGGCTTCCCTATTCTTTAGCAGACAATATCTTCCTGTCATTCAGCAAGTCATTTTCTATTATTGCTACCACAGTAATGTAGATTTTTTTTTAACTTCTTCCAAAGAATATTCATCATTTATAGATAACCTCAGTTTTTTCTTTTCATCTCTAACTAACAAGATCCCCTCCAAACGTCCATTTACTTTGAGATTCATGAAACTTTCATGTCATTCTTTCTCGCCCAGAAAGACATCCGTAACTTTCTGCATCAGCCTGATAGAGACTGAGGAAAGCTCCTACTGAAATGAGTTCCCTCAGTTTCTCAGCTATGGTCTTTCCAAATTGTTAGGCTCTCTACCTGTGATGCATTTCATAATATCAATCACTTTTGTTCAGATGCTTATTTACTAGGAATAGGAATATTGAGCTAGAGGACCATTTTCTTCTTACTATGGGAATCCTCTCAAAAGATCTCATATTCAGATCCTTCTTCTGTTAATCTGTCGGCTATTAATTACAATCTCCTTTTCCTGCCTTCCCTGAGGACTCTATTTCCCCAAGTTACCCTCACTTTTGGGGCAAATTGAAAAGGGTTTTTCTCAAACATCTTTGTATCATAGAAACACTTCTGTTTTCCAGTTCTGAGTTTTATTCTTGGAGAGGATTTGGAGCCTGAACTTATTTCCATGATGCTACTTATTTCCATGCTTACTACTGACATCACATGGTATTTAAGTCATGATGAACTAGAAAAAAGTTCAATCATTCTTACCTAATGTGGAAAGTTAATCAATTCCTACTAGAATATTCTGTACAGAAGCACACTGAAAGGTTACCAGTCCCTGTCAGGTGCTGTTGGCAACTGAAAGCAGACTTTCCCTACCTTTGCCTTATGGCACTGTTATGACCACTGTACAAGCAGTTTTTTCAAAGCTCATTAGACAAGTTGTTAACTGAAGCATTAGAGGAAACAGTTATGCTTATGATTCACACAGAAATCACAGAAAGAGTCATGTTGGAAAAGACCCTCAGGACCACCAACTCCAACCAATAACACTACCCTACAAGGTTCACCCTAAATCATATCCTCGAGCACCACATCCAAGTGACTTTTAAACACATCCAGGGTTGGTGACTCAAGCAAGATTTGTCCTTCCTTTGTTGTACTGATCTTGCTAAAGAACATTTACATTCCAGCAACTGTTTTACATTTCCCAAAGACTCTATGCGCAAGACAGTTAAAACTGGATTTTTGCAAACAAAGGAAGCAGGAAGCTCTAACCCTTTTAGTAGGTGCTTGAAGCAAAACGAAGTGCGTCGTGTTTTGTTTTCTTAGAGTACCAGCCTCTCAGTGTCAGGTAGCATACACTTAAAGCAGATATAACATTATGCCTCCTATTCTATGACCACTCTCAGCAAATCTTTGAGAAAATGTAGGAGTACAATTTTCACTGACATCCTCTAAGAGCTTTTAATAGATCTCACTTCCATGACCATCTGTCTTTCAAAACCATCTCTCTTTCTGCCCTTGGAAACAGAACCTACGCAGGACATAATCACTCCACCAACATTGCCAAAGTTATATGCCTTCAGACCTTCTGCATTATTTCATTTTGCCTTTGAAATCTTGTCTTGACCAAGAATAACACTCGCAGATCTATTTCCTGAATGACAGTTTTCTAATTCCAATCCCATCACCATGCACCTATAGTTATAGGTATGTTCTTCCCTGGGTTCATCACTTTGCTAACAAGTTATTTTGCTACTTTGTTGTTCTGAAACTCAAGATGGTGAAATCCTTCTGCAATAGTTTTGATTTTATCTCTTTTAGTACTAAGTGTCAATTCTCTGTCTTCACATTATTGTGAACATACAACTTCATCCATTGCACTAACTGATTTTAAATCTTTTTAAGCCATCTTTCACAATGTGTCACTTACATGATAGTGGTAGCTCAGCTACTCCAAAAAGCTGTGTCTAAAACCAACCAAAAGCTTCCTTAGGAAGCTAGCTGCACCACAATATCCAGATAATTTTTCTCTACCAATTTATTGGCTTGTATAAGACTTGAGTTGTAGCCTCCTCAACAAAAACAACACACCACGACCACCCCCAAGTTAAATCAACAGATACAGTGCCTTGTGTTTTAAACGCTACAATAAGTAGTTCAATATTTTTGCGTTTTCTTTCTTTTAAGTCTTGCCATTCACACTCTTTTTAAAACTTTATTGGTTTCCTTTTGGGAAACAAGGGGTAGGTTTTCTTTCCCCTCCTTTTCCAGTAAAAGCAGCCTATTGGTTGGTTTTGTTTTTTTTTTTTTTTTCCCCTATTTCCAGTAAGAATAGGCAGTTTTTTATCAAATTATAAAAGCCTGTGTGGGAGAGAAAAACACAGCAAAACTAAGGGGAGGACACAGCAAATTAAAATCAGTTAAGGATGCATGCTGAAAAGAAGAAAGGCAAAACAGGTTTAAATTATCTTTGTGTGCTTTGATGATGACTTTTGATCAGCTTTGTGTAGAAATTTACTGTTTTGTTTTGGATTTCTGGCATTTATTTTTTTTTTGGGCTAGCTCTGGCTCTGATACTTGACAAGGAGAGAGCAATTTTTATTGCTCCAGAAAACATTGATGGCCTCCACTCTGTTTCCAGAAAGATTTTTTTAAAATAAAAATATTGTTTCCTTGTATCACTGATAACAAAGATAGGGAGTTATAAACAGAGCCAGTCTCTAGTCCTTGGATAAGGATCCAGCTGTATTCCAGCTGCTAGGGTGCAGCAGAAAGACTGAGCACTGCTACTGCCTTAAACCTGTTGTAACCAGCATTAATTTATGTGCAAATGTTTTATCACTGATTACATTTTGTTTATCTTTTTCCGTGCCTCCCTGCCTTTTTTTTTTAATTTCATATGCTTTTCTTCCTAGTGTTTGGCTAAATTTGTGAAGTTATGGCAAGTTATTTGAAAGGCAACAAAAGCTTGTAGCCAAGCTTGATAAGGTGCTGTTGACAGCAGAAGCTGGTTCACCCACAGACAAGATCTGGGATCCACTTGAATGGAAACAGAATGCTATATGTGAGGTAGAGATGACGACACCTTTTGTTTTACACAAAACCAATCCCAACACAATTCCCAAGGAGAATATTATAACACATGGGAAAAGATATACATGTTTTCCCATCAATAACTGTTCTCTAGACAATTCTCACCAGCTAGCCAACAGGTGCAAATACACTTAGCTTCACACATTACTCCTTGAAAAGAACACAGCTAAAACTATAGGATCTGTATTAGCTACAGGGGTAATACTGAAGTCATCACTCACCTATAATTAACTGGGTAACAGGTGTGAATGGGACAAATCCAGAATCTGAGGTTGGACTCTGGTCATTACTGTCATCTCCCACACCACTTCTTTATTGGACACAGTCTAGGGGCATTGAGGTAAACTTGTTTTTACATGCTGATAATTGGAGTGCTATTAAGACATGGGAGAAAAAAAGAAAAGTTTGTCAGGGATTTTAACTCTTTATTGTTGGGGGAGGGAGAATGGAGGAAAGTGTTGGTTTTCCCGATAGGGATAACTTTTATTTCCATATAAAACTGCATAACTATGACTCCAGCAACAGACACAGGTGTAGATTAAAGTTATCAAGACCACTGAACTGCAGACATATAGAAACATCACTATATTTAGATCAGTAGATCTAAACCTTTTTTTCCCCCCTCTTCAGAACAAGAAAGATTCTCTTATTTAGCTTTATGAGCATAGTTATGTGAAAGAGAAAGGCAAACAAGCAAAAGGAAATCTTTGGAGGCTGTTGTGCATTCATTCCTGGAGCACTCTATAGCTCACAGAACAGTAACAGAAGTGAGCAGCACAGGCTTCTGGTTCTAATCACCAGAGAAAAAGATGAACACTTAAGAGAAACAAATTATATAAGCAATAAGAGTGCATGTAAAGTGATTTGGTAAAAGGCAGCTTTCTCTCTAGACATAGTTGATGAAAGCTGGCAGTTGGCAGCTGGAAGCTTTAGGCACTGCCTTGCAGATTTCAGGGAGCTACACCTTTGAAGAAACTGCAAACCTGTACTGAGTGACAACAATAATCAGTCAGAAAAGAGCATGTATTACACTTCATCAAATCAGAGCATGCTAATGGCTCCACAGAGCCTCTAAAATAAAAAAATATCCAGACTATTAGCATAAATAGCTCAAAAGGAATCAATGACAGCCATTAAAATGGCTTGCCATGCAGTCACTCGTTATAGATAGACACTGCAATGAGACATTTATGAAAAATAGTTAACATTAAGGAGAAAATAGATGTGTCAAATACCTAAGGACCTTTCACAGAACATTTCTGGTCTTACAGAAAGTGACAGAAGTGTTAGTGACAATCCACTGGATTGTAAAGTTCTCTCTTGGGAATTTTTTGTCAGTGGCAAGCACCTCAATGCTTCCATCAGAAGACAGGACTGAGCTGAGGAGCAGCTGAACTCAGCACCTCTTCAAATTTGGAGTGCATTCAAGACAATGAGGTGGGTCTGTGCAAGCAGTATAAATCAAGAGTTTGTATTTATGTGATCAACTCTAAAGGACTAATTTCAGAAATGACAATTCTTTTTCTTAACAAAGAACAAGCAGTCACTCTGAGAAACCAGGAGATGCATTTATGTCAGAGGTAAGGAGGAACACTGCTACAGCAACCTATTGTTTCAATGATGATTTCTTTTCAATTCCCAGAATTCTTGGAACTTCAACAATTGTTAGTAGGATAGTTTGTGTTAGGAGGGCTCTTTAAAAGGTCATCTAGTCCAACTCCACCATGCAATGAGCAGGGACATCTTCAAGATCAAATTGCTGAGAGGCCAGTCCAACCTGACCTTGACTGTTTTCAGGCTTCTACTAGCTCTCTGGGCAACATGTTCAACTGTCTCTCTTTCCTCACTGTAAAAAAGTTTCTTCCTCCTATCTATTCTAAATCTACCCTCTTTCAGTTTAAAACCATTACCCCTTGCCCTATTGCAACAGGTCCTGTTAAGGTTGTTATCTTTGTAGGCTTCTTGTAGGCTTCTTTTAATTATTGAAAAGCTGCGATAAGGTCTCCCCAGAGCTTTCCCTTCTCCAGGCTGAACAAGACCAGTGCACTCAACCTGCCTTCATTGAAATGGTAAGGTACATTATGCCTTATCAGGAGATCCTTATGAAAGTCAACTTTAATGGGAGAATGGAATGTGAACAATTGAAGGTGTTTTGAGAAGCAGCAAGAAAAATGAGAACAGTTACAATTTGGCTGCTCTCTGTTCCACTACAACACGAGAGTTTTCTCTTCTGTACTGCTTACCTTTCTGTTACCACACCAATGCTCTGAAAATCTATTCACATCCAAGTGCAGACAAAGTAGCCTCCTTGTACTAGAGGTCCTCAAGAAAAAAAAGTCTCTCTGCAGCTTCATGGTCCCCTCCCCGGTTCCCAGGTAGTGTCAGATTTCTCTGTGCTCAACCACACAGGTGGTCTCTCAAATATTCACTTCAGTTTTTAATTCCCTTTCGACACTAATGCCCCTTCATATTGCTTCTATAAAGCTCCTATAGACATTCCTGTGCTCTACTCCAGTCTGGATTTTATTGTCAACTTGCAGCTATTTTTCCAGTTTCTCACTTCGTTACCTTTAAGCTTTGCTGTTGGGTGTGATTCTCCCTTTCTTGCTTCATCTAATCATTCAACCCCAGCTTGTCCCAATCTCTTTTCTGTTTCTCCAGCAAGAAAAATATTATCCTCATTCAACCTCACCAAATTATTGCAGTTTTAGTGAATGCTGGTGAAGAGCAATGCCAACTTAACCTTTTGAGTCAGATTTTTAGTCCCTGTTCTCTCTTAACACTCGAAGATATTAAAGCTACTTGCAAGCAGTATCAGAAAAAGCAGTGTTTTTTCCTCAGTCCTTTGTGCTTAGAGCATACCAATTTCTTCCTATAGAAATGGTCTCTCTGCTCTCTGCACCTTAACACTTCACTTTCTAGCATCTACACATCACTTAGATACCTGAGAAGTATCAATTTAGACCCAAACACATGCTCAGTTATTAATCAGTGAACACAGACTGAGCTCTGTTTAAAAACTGTACCATTTAACCCTTAGATTCAAATTGCTTTCCAACTGTTAGCTCTTCTTATGCAGTTGTCAAGAATTTCATGCTGAACAGGACTACGTCCTAAAGTCCAGTACATTCCCATCTCATATTTGATTTTGCTCTTATAAGACAGATTTTAAGCTTTAAAAAAAAAAAGCTTGAGAAGCTTACCTGTCTATTGTGCCAAGTGCTAACTAGCAAAAAAAGTTACTTGTGCTAAACAATATTCTGAAAGTGCATTTATGAAATGAAAATATTAAAGCTGTATGTAGATATGTAATTGTATTCCTAGAATTTAGTTGCTTCTTGTTCACTTTTTGTTGCTATTCATGAAATGCAGAATGCACCAATATTAAGGCTGCATTGTCCTAGATCTTAATGTTTAATGCATTTATGAGCTAGGTGTGATCTTTGTGGATAACAATTGTTACAAAGCTTTTTTTTTTTTTCAAAGCCAAACTCAAAAAAAAAAAAATCTTTCAGCTGGATCTGTATTTAACGACAAAAATTTGTTAGGGGGTGGCACAGAAACAGACAAGTACCAAATGCAACCCTTAACATGGTTTCCCCCTTGTCACCAGCCATAATTACTTAGAGAGAGCCTGAAGAGTTTGTGATCACAGAACATCCTCACTGCCATTAGAGTCAATGGCTGTAAATTAATTCCCCTTCCCAGTGCTCTTACAGCAGGATTTGTAGGGTGAGAACTTAAGGCCAACTTCTTAAGATGGCAAGCCAGAGGATACATCAAGTTGCCACACAGTAGCTGCCACGTACTTCAGGCAGAAAAAGTGTGCCTGCTATGTGCAGCCCTTACCTTATAAACATATGTCCAGCTGCCTACAAACCCATCTGCTCCTCAGCCTAGGTTCAGAATATTGCAAGAACATCTCCAATTCCTGCCTTTTATATGAGGTCATCTTTTATCTTTTCTTTTTTTCTTATTGAGCTTCAACTCTCCTATCCTTTTTCTCAGCCTTCAATTGTGCATTTATCTAACTTATCAACAAATACCCTTGAAAATAATCTTTTCAGACAGACTCTAGAGACTGGTTTTCCCCAACAGTATCATCTAAGCCCAGCCTGAGAAGCTACTGTTACTGTTCACTGATCCTGGTCAGAGTTTTCTAATGATGCTGACATGGAATTAACTCGTCCTTGATCACGATTCTCATCTTCCTCAGTTCTGGAGTTTAATCTTTTACAGTACAAAAACAGAACAATAGAAAATGTGTTGCTGCAAGCAGAAGGAAGATTAATTCACATTAGGATAAATTAGCTACTAATAATTAATTTCAATTTGCAAAGTTGTTCAGGAAGACGCACTATAAAAAACATGCCTTGTTCTGTCTGGAGAGCACAGAGACAAAAGAGCAGCTAAAAGTCTTTTGTCACTGTTTCATAATTCCCTCATATTAACACGTTAAAGAGGAAGACAAGGTTAAGGAGGATGCTTCCTTGTTTAATGGGGACTGGGTTAGGGAACAGCTAATTAAACTGAACATCCATAAGTCCAAGGGTCCTGATGGCATGCACCCATGAGTGTTGAAGTAGCTGGTGGAGGTCATTGCCAGACCACTCTCCATCATGCTTGGTAAGGCACGGTGGACAGGAGAGGTGCCTGGGTATTGGAGAAGGGCAAACATCACTCTAATCTTCAAGAAGAGTAAGAAGGAGGACCCAGGTAACTATAGACCTGTCAGCCTCACCACTATCCCTGGAAAGATAAAGGAGCGACTTCTCAGCACTGCATTTCAATGTATCAAGGACAAGAAGGTCATGGGGAGCAGTCAGCATAGTTTTACAAAGGGGAAGTCAGGTTTGACCAACCCAATGACCTTGTATGAGGATGTAACCAGGTGGATAGATGATGGAAGAGCACTGGATGTGCTTCATGTTGGTTTCAGTAAAGCATTTGACACTGTCTCCCACAGCACCCTCACAGCTAAATTAAGGAAGTGTGGTCTGGGTGATGGAGTAGTGAGGTGGATTGGGAACTGGTTAAAGGAAAGAAGTCAGAGAGTTGTGGTCAGTGGGATGGAGTCTAGCTGGAGGGCTGCAACTAGTGGAGGTCCCCAGGAGTCAGTACTGGGACAAGTATTATTCAGTGTATTCACTGATGACCTGGATGAGGGCATGGAGTGCACTGTCAGCAAGTTTGCTGACAACGTCAAGCTGGGTGGAGTGGCTGCCATACCAGAGAGTTGTGCTGCCATTCAGAGAGACTTAGGTTGGAGAGATGGGCAGGGAGAAATTTAATGAAGTTCAACAGGGGCAAGTTCAGAGTCATGCCAATGCTATTCTGGAGTTTATTAGAAGGGCTGTCATTAGTAGGTTGAGGGAGGTTCTCCTTCCCCCCTGCTCTGCCCTGGTGAGGCCTCATCTGGAGTATTGGGTTCAGTTCTAGGCCCCCCAGCTCAAGAAGGACAGGGAGCTGCTTGAGAGAGTCCAGTGCAGAGTCACAAAAATGATTAAGGAAGTTGAACATCTTCCTTATGAGGAGAGCCCAAGGGAGCTGGAGCTTGGTAGCTTGGAGAGGAGACAACTAAGGGGTGACCTCATTCATGTTTATAAACATGCAATATGAATATGTGGGTGCAAGGAGAACGGAGCCAGCCTCACCTCAGTGATGCTCAGTGACAGGACAAGGGGCAATGGGTGGAAGTTAATGCATAGGAGATTCTGTATGAACCTGAGCAGGAATTTTTTCCCTGAGAGGGTGAGAGAGCTGGAACCAGCTGCCCAGGTGGATTGTGGAGTCTTCTGCCTCTGGAAATATTCAAGAACCGTCTGGATGCATTCCTGTGTGATCTACTCTAGATGATCCTGCTCTGACAGGGAGTCTGGACCAAATGGTCTTTTGAGGTCCCTTCCAGGCCCTGACATTCTATGATTCTATGACTTTTCCATAAGAATAGGTAAGCTTAGAACTGGGATTTCAGCTTTTCTAAAGAGACAAAAACAACTGTTTAGCATGACTGAGTACAACATTGGTTCTACTTCCTGTCTGACTTCCTGATACTAAACATCATCCTGTTATAAAAGTCATGCAGGCTGGACATAGCTTTAAATTCTAGAGCATGTTTTGTGGTCACTACTGCAGAGATGTTAGCTCACATAGACCAGCAAGTAGTTTATGTTAAGACACTGCATGATGAATCAATTAAAGCACTGACTCATGAAGTTACAACCAAAGAGAGAAATTAAGATACATGACAAGGGAAACAAAGATGCATCTCAGGGTAAGATTTGAAGAGATTGAAAGCTAATTGAGCATGAAATACAGAATAAAGTTGGAATCATTTTAGTACAATCACACTGAATTATTGTCTGAACATTAGAGTGATGTGGTGCTCTGTTTTTTCCTGAATGGTTTTCCCATCATGATTAACATGAAAAGGTAAGTGGCCCAACACTTCCACAGATGACATGCTTCTTATCCAGTGAAGTAGTGAAAGCAAAGTTCAACTTCAACCCCTGATGCCGTGAGAGGCACCATGAGGTTCAACAGTCAAAAGTCTTGGCACTGGCAAAGCCTCGGTTTTACCAGGGGGATCCTAGGAGAAAACTGTGATTTCTCAAGCAGACATAACCATATTTCCAGCAAGGAGGGTATCTCTTCTGACATAGTCCAGTCTAAATGCTTAATTCAATCTGCTATTAAACCTACAGAGAAGTAATGTGCTAAATTTTGAATCAATGCCATGCAATACCAGAATGCTTTCTTACATGATTTGAGTGCTGTGCTGAAGTGTTGTGCCACTCAGATGTAGAAAGCTGAGTCAATTCAGTCAAGCAGATGTCTGTTCTGTTCTCTATGGATTATTTCATTACCTTCATTAAAGAAACATTTCCTACTAGTGAATTACAAAATGCAGTTAATACTTGTTATGTATAAAGGAAGAGGAGGTGTTCCTTCATCTTCCTGACACCATTCTCCCTCCCCCGCCAAAAAAATAACTTTAATTCTATACTGGCAGAAACTTAACAGCAAGAATAGTCATAATCTTCCACAGCTTTCAAAGGTTAGGGAACACCCTGAGAACCATCTTTCCGAATGCGTGCTGAATATGCAGTGATATCAAAACCTCCAGCCAAGAAGATAGCAGCAATGCTAAGAACACCACACAGCAAGCTTCTTCTGAAGGAGCAGGGACTTCCATAGGTTTTAACTCAGTGAGTTTCAGAAGAGTGTGGTGGGTTTAGAAAATCGCTCTGGAAATTAAAATTTGGCAGACCAGTTCAGATGGCTTGGCAGTAAGATAAAGCTACATTTTACAGCAAAGCTATATTGACAAGCATATATACATGTATTTACAATTATATACACAATTTAGAAATAACACAGAAATCCAACCCTCCCCTCCTAGACAAAGAAAGCCCAGAAGGGGCCAATACCACCCTCTCTCTCCCCCCAGACAGAAGAATCAGCAAGGTCCATGTCTTAAATGGAAAAGATTAGTAGAGGAGTTAGAGGAGTGAAGTAACAGTGACAGCCCCCTCCCGGTTGTCTCAGCCTTATCGGTTGCCC
>VWZE01012083.1:8278-26163 GCA_013396675.1 Eubucco bourcierii | reverse complement strand
TGATCCTTGAGGTCCCTTCCAACCTTCCCATTCTATGAGTCTAAGGCTCTGAGCAACCTGCTCTGGTGGAGGATGTCCCTGTTGAGGGCTGGGGGTTTGGAGTGGATGAGCTTTGGAGGTCCCTTCCAACCCAAACCATTCTGTGATTCTGTGTTCACAAGCTCCTCAGGCAGCTCTGCATAGCAACAGCTCCTTCTGCCTGCATCAGCTCAAACAGGAGCTGTGGCAGAGATTTGTCTTCATGTCTAAGACTACTTAAGTAAGAGAATAGATTGCACACAGAGCTGGGAAGTCCTCCTCATCAGAGATCTGGCAGGTGTTTGCCTAAGCTGTTCTTAAAGGAGTGACTTAGCACTATCTGAGTCTTTTTTCATGCCCAAGGGAGTGGATGCCCTCCAAGCAGTCCTTGAAATCCTGCTTTTCTCTGCTGTTACTACCCTGATGAATGACTAATGGGCTTAGGAACACAAGGTCACAGCAAGATCCATCCTGCCTAGTATCTTCTCTCTTCAATGGGCAAGAAGAGCAACCCCAAATTTCTCCCTGCTGAGGCCAGGCTGAGGGAGCTGTGGCTCTGGAGCTCGGAGGAGCCTGAGGGCTGCCCTCAGTGCTGTGCTAAAGGTGTGCAAGGCACTGTGGGGAGGATGCAGCCAGGATCAGCTTAGGGGTGGTCAAGGGCAGCACAAGGGGCAACAGGGACAAGCTGGAGCAGAGGAGGTGCCAGAGGAACAGAAGGGAAAACTTTGTCCCTGTGAGGGTGACAAAACACTGGAGCAGGATGCTGAGGTAGTGGAGGTCAAATGCTCCAGGCCAGGCTGAAGAGGCCTGGGATTGTTTAACTTGATGACTGACTTCATACTGACATCTTCCTCCTCCATCCTACCTGCCCTGCTCCAAGGCAGTAAGCTCTGCCCTCAGCCTTCTCCTCTGCAGGCTGATCAAACCCAGCTCTCAGCCTTTCCCCCCATGCAATTCTCACCATGCTGGGATTCTGTCATCCACAAACATGCATCTTTGCATGAAGTAAATCCAAATCTGTCACTGGAGTCATAACATCAATTCATGCTCAGCAGCCAAACAAGAAACCCAAAGATTGTCTTTAGCCAAAGCCACAACTCACAAGACCAAAAGCTGCTGCTGACACTGATTTCATAACTGATGTCCTGCTAATTCCACACCAATTTCATACAGACTGCACTGGCAGAGACCTTACAGGAGCTCTAAAGAAGAGGAGCTGGGACAGTAGGACTGGCAGCACAGGCTGTTAGCCATGGGCCAGCAATGTGCCCTTGTGGCCAACAGCATCTGGGGGGCTTCAAGAAAAGTGTGGCCAGCAGTGCTTTGGGAGGTTCTCCTCCCCCTCTGCTCTGCCCTGCTGAGCCCTCACCTGCAATGCTGTGTCCAGTTTGGGCTGCCCAGTTCAGGACAGACCTGCTGGGGAGAGTCCAACGACAGCTGCAGGCAGAACTGGAACAGTTCTGCTGTGAGGAGAGGCTCAGGGCCCTGGGGCTGTTTGCTGTGGAGAAAGAGAAGGCTGAGAGGGGATCTGAGCAGTGGCTATAAAGATCTGAGGGGTGGGGGTCAGGAGGAGGGCTCCAGGCTCTTCTTGGTGGTGCCAAGTGATAGGACAAGGAATAACAGGGACAAGCTGTAGCCCAGAAGGTTCCACCTCAAAGGAGAAACTCCTTTGGTGTGAGGCTGCTGGAGCCTGAGGCAGGTTGCCCAGAGAGGTTGTGGAATGTCCTGCTCTGGAGACTTTCCAAACCCACCTGGACATGTTCCTGTGTGACCTGCCCTGGGGAACCCTGCTCTGGCAGGGGGGGTGGACTCTGGAAGTCCCTTCCAATCCCTGCCCTTCTGTGAAATTTGGCATTGCACAGTTACAGGATTTGAGCTAAATAAGTGCAAATCCCTCTCAGCCATGAGCTCTGAGATAAAGAAGTCACTGCACAACCTCAATGATCCCCTGAGGTCCCCTGCAGCCTCAGAATCACCACTCTGTGATTCTGTGAGTGCACAGCAAGCAACAATCTGTGTTACTGCAAGAGATCATAAATTAGCAGAGGCTTAGGATGCAGAATTGAGAGCACAAACAATGAATGAACAACAAAAGCTGCAATTAACTGAGAGACACAAATCTTTGTCCAAGGAAAAGAGAGTGGTGGTGGAGTCACATCCAGCTGGCAGCTGGCACCAGTGGTGTGCCCCAGGGAGCAGTGCTGGGCACAGTCCTGTTTAATAGCTTCAGTGATGGTCTGAAGGAGGGAATTGAGTCCTCCATCAGTGAGTTTGCAGGTGACACCACGATGGGAGAAAGTGTGGATCTGTTTGAGGGCAGGAAGGCTCTGCAGAGGAACCTGGGCAGGCTGGGCAGATGGGCACAGTCCAGTACCAAGAGTTTTAACAAGTCCAAGTGCCAGGTTCTGCACTTTGGTCACAACAACCCAAATCAGTGCTGCAGGCTGGGGACAGAGTGGCTGGAAAGCAGCCAGGCAGAGAGGGACCTGGGGGGACTGGCTGGGAGCTGAACAGGAGCCAGCAGTGTGCCCAGGTGGCCAAGAAGGCCAATGGCATCCTGGCCTGGCTCAGGAATAGTGCAGCCAGCAGGAGCAGGGCAGTCCTCCTGCCCTGTGCTCAGCACTGCTCAGGCCACACCTTGAGTGCTGTGTCCAGTTCTGGGCCCCTCAATTCAAGAGAGATGTTGAGGTGCTGGAAGGTGCCTAGAGAAGGGCAGCAAGGCTGGGGAGGGGCCTGGAGCACAGCCCTGTGAGGAGAGGCTGAGGGAGCTGGGGGTGTGCAGCCTGCACAAGAGGAGGCTCAGGGCAGAGCTCATTGCTCTCTGCAGCTATCTGAAGGGAGGTTGTGGCCAGCTGGGGTTGGGCTCTGCTGCCAGGCAGCCAGGGACAGAAGAAGAGGACACAGCCTGAAGCTGTGCCAGGGCAGGCTCAGGCTGGATGTTAGGCAGAAGTTGTTGGCAGCAAGAGAGATTGGCACTGGGCTGGGCTGCCTGGGGAGGTGGTGGAGTGCCCATCCCTGGGGGTGTTTGAGAGGAGGCTGCATGAGGCACTGAGTGCCAGGGGTTAGTGAATCAGAAGGTGGCAGGGGACAGGTTGGAGTCAATGCTCTCAGAGGTCTTTTCCAACCTGCTTCATTCTGTGATCCTGGCAAATTCCAACTCACACAGATGTGCCCTGCAAAGATGTTTTAACTCTCAGGTCAGGTAAGGGTGGAAAGATGTAAAAGTTGCATGAGATTGCAAACCTTTCATGGGAGAGCTCCAAGCAGTTCCAGATATCCAAAGCAAGATAAAACCCTCAGCCTCAGGTCAGATGCCCAAAGCTCTTTTGAAGCACTGCTGCCCAGACAACCCTTTCCTCCCTCCTGCTCTTACAGATTGAGGGAGCAAAACAAAACCCCAAACAACCAAGCCAAGAGAGCCCCAAAGCATCACCATTTGTCATCACAACATCCTGACTTGAGGCACACTGCCTGGCTGCTCTGAAAAATGGCAACCTCAAGTGCCTGCAGCCAGCCAAGAAAGAAAAGACCTGAGGTAATATTGTAAGAGAAGAGCTCAGAGAATTCATTTTCTCATTTATGTAAGCAGCACTGAACACAAGACTTGAAACACAACCAAATCCTTCTTCCTCTGCTGGAGAAGAATCAGCTTTTGCTGTCTTGCCTAGAAGAAAGGAGCATTGGCCTCTAAATGAGGCTTCTGCCTGAGGCCTACATTCTGCCAGGTGCTCACTTGCTTGGGAAGAACAAGGAGCTGTAAATCCAAGTCTGAGGAGCCTGCCTTAGTTTAGAGGGTGAGAGGCAATGGATTGAGGACCAAGGTGCTGCAGACTGATTGAAGACAGGCTGCAGAGCTGTGCCCAGGCCAACCTCAGGACATTCAACAAGGCCAAGTATAAGGTCCTGCACCTGGGCAGGCACAATGCCAAGCGCAGCTCCAGGCTGGGTGGGGAATGTGGTTGAGGTCTGTGGTAATGAGTTGGACTTGATGATCTTTGAGATCTCTTCCAACCTTGGTGATACTGCGAATGGTTGAGAGCAGCCCTGAGGAACAGGCCCTGGGGGTCTGGGGTGATGAAAAGCTCAAGCTGAGGCTGCAGTGTGAGTGCAGCCCAGACAGCAACTGTGTGCTGGGCTGCAGCAAGAGCAGTGTGGGCAGCAGGGCAAGGGAGGGGATTGTGCCCCTTGGCTCTGCTCTCCTCAGACCCCAGCTGCAGTCCTGGGTGCAGTTCTGGAGCCCCCAGCACAGGAAGGACATGGAAGTGTTGGAGCCAGTGCAGAGGAGGCCACCAAGATGCTGAAAGGGCTGCAGCAGCTCTGCTGTGAGGACAGGCTGAGAGAGTTGGGGCTCTGCAGCCTGGAGAGGAGAAGGCTTCCAGGAGAGCTTGGAGTGGCCTTGCAGGATCTGAAGGGGGCTGCAGGAAGGCTGTGGAGGGACTATGGACAAGGGCTGGGAATGGCAGGACAAGGGGAATGGGTTTGAAGTGTCAGAGGGGAGATTGAAAGTGGATGATAGGAGGAAGTTGTTTGGGGTGAGGGTGGTGAGACACTGGCACAGGTTGCCCAGGGAGGTTGTGGCTGCTCCCTCCCTGGAGGTGTTCAAGGCCGGGTTGCATGAGGCCTTGAGTGCCCTGTGCTAGTGGGAGGTGTCCCTGCCTATGGCAGGGGTTGGAACTGGCTGATCCTTGAGTTCTCTTCCAACCTTCCCATTCTATGATTCTATGATGAAAACAAAACATTTCCCTTCCTTCTGACATCAGGAAGGTGATCAGCAGGGGCTGAGCTCAGTGGTGACTGCCAGGGCTCCAACACTTCACTTGGAACAGGCATGGCACAGTCACTCAGCTGTGAAATCCACTCAGAGCCACCGGCCAAAGACAGAATCAATTCCCAAGCCCAAACAAGGCTCATGGATGCTCTGCCAACAGGATTAATGGATTCAGCAATCACCTGAAGGCCTTTACAAAGCCTCCACCACACAGTATGTGACAGCAGGAAACAGCAAGGCAGCAGAAATTGCACATTTGCTTCTCCCAGGGATAAATCTGTGCCCAGGCAGAGAAGATTCCTGCAGTGTGGCTCAGAACAGCCTTCTCCAAAGGCAGAATAATTCAGATTGATTCCAGCCCTGTTAATAACTTCAACAGAGCAGAGAACAAAACATTCAGCTACTCTGCAATCCACCAGGCAGACAATTTACATTTTAGTGTCTGGCAGAAGGAGAGGAAAAAGCAAATCCAAAACAATTTCTTCCTGCAAGAACAAGTCACAGTGCAAGCTCCTGCAGCTGGGTCAGGCCAACCCCAGGCACAGATCCAAGCTGGGTGCAGAGGGGGCTGAGGGTAGCCCTGAAGAAAAAGCCTTGGGGGTGTTGGGTGCTGAGCAGCTCCCCAGGAGCCAGCAGTGCCCTCCTCAGCCCAGCAGGCAGCTGTGTGCTGGCTGCAGCCAGAGCAGTGTGGGCAGCAGGGAAGAGAGGGGATTGTGCCCCTTGGCTCTGCTCAGACCTCACCTCCAGTGCTGCTGTCCCCAGCAGAAGGACACAGAGCTGTGGAGTGAGGCCAGAGGAGGCCACAAAGATGCTGCCAGGGCTGGAGCAGCTCTGCTGTGAGCACAGGCTGGGGGAGCTGAGGGGGTGCAGCCTGCAGAGGAGAAGGCTCCAGGGGGAGCTCAGAGCTGCTGCCAGTGCCTGAAGGGATCCTGCAGGAAGGTTGCAGAGAGACTTCTGCTGAGAGTGTCCAGAGAGAGGCCAAGGGGGAATGGTTTGGAGCTGAGGCTTAGACTGGAGCTGAAGCAGAAGTTTTCAGTCTGAGGGTGGTGAGACTCTAAATTAGGCTGCCCAGAGAGGCTGTGAATAGTCCTTCCCTGGAGGTGTTGAAGGCAAAGTTGGATGAGGCAAGTCTAGCTGAGAGCTGTCCCTGCCCATGGCAGGAGGTTGGCACTGGATCAGCTTTGAGGTCCCTGCCCATGGCAGGAGGTTGGCACTGGGTGAGCTTTGAGGTCCCTTCCAACCCAACCCATTCTATGAATCTCTGCTTTGAGGGGGAAGGCAACTTCCTAGGCAGTGTGTTCTGAGTCTGCAGGTGCTCAGAGTGTTTGTGCTGAGGAGATGTGTTCAGAGGTGCTGCTTGGTGAGAAGCTGCACAGGAGCCAGCACTGAGTGCTCACAGCCCAACCAGGCTGGCAAGGGGGTAGGAGCAGATGCCCTCTGAGGTCCCTCCCACCCCAAACCCCTCCCTGAGCCTCTGAACTCACATCGAGCTCCATCAAGGTGGAAAGGTCTTTCTTGGCTGCTTCAACAATGGCATCAACCTGTTTGCTGCTGGAGCAATCCTGCATAGCACTGTAGTGGAAAACTGCTGAAGGGGTTCCTGTCACTGTCACAGTCTTCTTCAGGATGGACTGCAATGAAAGACAACAACTCTCAGCTGAAATGCAGGACTTGGCACCCACCCAGCAAAAACTTGCCCTGGCATTGGGTTCTCTGCCCACCACAACTGGGGGCCTGCAAAAAGACAATAAAATAAGAGACAAGTAAAGTTTCCAAAACAGCAGCAGCTTAGCTACCTTCAGCATCCTTGGATCTCTCTGCAAAGCTGAGCTCAAGTCAGAGTTACTCATCACACCTTGAGAGAGGGGAGAAGAAAAGGCTCTGTAGGTACTGGGCAGGGCTAGAGCCTGATCCACACAGCATGAGGGCAGGGAGGGAAAGGTGCAATGGGCATGGAGGTGACACTGAGCTACTCTCCTCTTCTGTTACCACATACCAGGCCAGGCAGGGTGGCTGTAGACTCTCTGCACAAGCAGTCCCATGGAGAGGACAAGGGGGGACAAGCTCCTGCTGGGGACATTCCCATTGCACTCCAGAAGAAAATGTTTGCCCATGAGCACAGTCAGAGGCTGGAAACCTGCCCCAGGGGAAGCAGCAGAGTTCCCTACACTGAGCAGTTCAAAGCTCCTCTTGCCAGGATCTGGGGTAGCTCATTTCAGCTCTGCTGTGACCTGCAAAGGTTGGAGCAGATGATCATAGAATCATAGAATGGGAAGGTTGGAAGGGACCTCAAGGATCAGCCAGTTCCAACCCCCAGCCACAGGCAGGGACACCTCCCACTAGCACAGGTCACTCAAGGCCTCCTCCAACCTGGCCTTGAACACCTCCAGGGAGGGAGCAGCCACAACCTCCCTGGGCAACCTGTGCCAGTGTCTCACCACCCTCACTGCAAACAACTTCCTCCTAACATCCACTTTCAATCTCCCCTCTGACACTTCAAACCCATTCCCCTTGTCCTGCCATTCCCAGACCTTGTCAATAGTCCCTCCCCAGCCTTCCTGCAGCCCCCTTCAGATCCTGCAAGGCCACTCCAAGCTCTCCTGGAAGCCTTCTCCTCTCCAGGCTGCACAGCCCCAACTCTCTCAGCCTGTCCTCACAGCAGAGCTGCTGCAGCCCTCTCAGCATCTTGGTGGCCTCCTCTGCACTGGCTCCAACACTTCCATGTCCTTCCTGTGCTGGGGGCTCCACAACTGCACCCAGGACTGCAGGTGGGGTCTGAGGAGAGCAGAGCCAAGGGGCAGAATCCCCTCCCTTGCCCTGCTGCCCACACTGCTCTTGCTGCAGCCCAGCACACAGTTGCTGTCTGGGCTGCACTCACACTGCAGCCTCAGGTTGAGCTTTTCATCACCCCAGACTCCCAGGGCCTGTTCCTCAGGGCTGCTCTCAGCCATTCCCCACCCAGCCTGGAGCTGTGCTTGGCATTGTGCCTACCCAGGTGCAGGACCTTACACTTGGCCCTGGGGTCCCTTCCAACCTGGCATTCTGGGACTCTGATTTTGGGTTGCAGTTGAATATTTCAAGAGCATTTTGGTGCTCTTCACTTCCAGGTCAGTCTTCATAAAAAGCAGACCACAAAGAGAAGAGCTTTAGAAATCATGCCTGGAAGCCTACACAAGCTCACAGGCTGAAGCTTAACTCCTTGCTGCAATGTGGATCTCACAAATGCAGCATGGTCTGACTGGAGAAAAGGCAGCTCTGGGGAGAGCTCAGAGCAGCCTTCCAGTGCCTGAAGAGCTGGGGAGGGACTTCAGATGAGGGCTGGGAGTGCTGGGTCAATGGCTTTGAGCTGGGACAGGGGAGAGTGAGAGTGGAGATGAGGAAGGCACTGTTGAGAGTGAGGGTGGGGAGAGACTGGCACAGCTTGCCCAGGGAGGCTGTGGGTGCCACCTCCCTGGAGGTGTTGAAGGCCAGGCTGGAAAAGCTTGAGGCTCAGAGCCAGCCCTGGCCTGCACTGATCCCCAGCAGTGTGGGCAGCAGGGGCAGGGGGGATTCTGCCCCTCTGCTGGGAGCCCTCAGCACAGTACAGACAGGGACCTGTTAGAGCAGGGCCTGAGGAGAGCACAGCAATGCTGGCAGGGCTGGAAGGGCTCTGCTGTGAGGCCAGGCTGGGAGAGTTGGAGGTGCTCAGCCTGGAGAAGAGAAGGCTCCAGAGAGACCTTGGAGCAGCCTTCCAGTATCTGAAGAGGGTTGCAAGAAAGCTGGGGAGGGACTTTTTACAAAGGTCTGGAGTGACAAGACAAGAGATGATGGCCTCAAACTGCAAGAAGCTCCATTTAGCTTAGACACTAGGAGAAATTTTTTCCCCCCATGAGGGTGGTGAGACAGTGGAACAGGTTGTCCAGTGAAGCTGTGCAGGCTCTAAGCTTGGAGACATTCCAGGTCATGCTAGATAGGGCCTAGAGCAACCTGGTCTTGGAGTTGTACCTGCCCACAGCAGGGGGGTTGCAACCAGGAGAGTTTTAAGGCTTCCAACCCAAACCATTCTGTGACTCTCTGAACTATCACATCATGGAATCATAGAATGGGAAGGTTGGAAGGGACCTCAAGGATCAGCCAGTTCCAACCCCCTGCCATAGGCAGGGACACCTCCTACTAGCACAGGGCACTCAAGGCCTCATCCAACCTGGCCTTGAACACCTCCAGGGAGGGAGCAGCCACAACCTCCCTGGGCAACCTGTGCCAGTGTCTCACCACCCTCACTGCAAACAACTTCCTCCTAACATCCACTTTCAATCTCCCCTCTGACACTTCAAACCCATTCCCCTTGTCCTGCCATTCCAAGCCCTTGGCAATAGTCCCTCCCCAGCCTTCCTGGATCCCCCTTCAGACCCTGCAAGGCCACTCCAAGCTCTCCTGGAAGCCTTCTCCTCTCCAGGCTGCACAGCCCCAACTCTCTCAGCCTGTCCTCACAGCAGAGCTGCTGCAGCCCTCTCAGCATCTTGGTGGCCTCCTCTGCACTGCCTCCAACACTTCCATGTCCTTCCTGTGCTGGGGGCTCCAGAACTGCACCCAGGACTGCAGCTGGGGTCTGAGGAGAGCAGAGCCAAGGGGCACAATCCCCTCCCTTGCCCTGCTGCCCACACTGCTCTTGCTGCAGCCCAGCACACAGTTGCTGTCTGGGCTGCACTCACACTGCAGCCTCAGGTTGAGCTTTTCATCACCCCAGACCCCCAGGGCCTGTTCCTCAGGGCTGCTCTCAGCCATTCCCCACCCACATCTCACACAGAGCTGCAAAGACATCAGTGTGAAGTAAGGGAGGAAACATTTAACTCACTCAAAGATCAGTGATGTAGAGCAGGGCAAGGGAAGATGCAGGCTGTGCTCTCTAGGGGGCATGACCTACCTTGGCCACCACAGGACTGTTGGCAGTGTCCTCTGAGCCAAAGTGCACTCTGGCCCTCTCATAGGCCATGTCCATGTCTGATTTGGCACCACTGCCATTATCTGCAAGCAACAGAAAAGCTTTTTTTTAAACACTTTTTTGATTACAGGATCTCAGAAACAGCAGACAGTGCACAGAGTCCTCCAGCTTCCTTTGGGAAGTTTTCTGCTTTGCAGTGACTTCTGTATTCTTTATAGAATGGGAAGGTTGGAAGGGACCTCAAGGATCAGCCAGTTCCAACCTCCTGCCTTAGGCAGGGACACCTCCCACTAGCACAGGGCACTCAAGGCCTCATCCAACCTGGCCTTGAACACCTCCAGGGAGGTTGTGGAGCACAGAAGAGCTGCAGGGAGGTTGTGGAGCACAGAATCACCCAACGTGATCAAAGATCACGTTGGGTGATTCTGTGCTCCACAACCCCCCTGGGCAACCTGTACCAGTGTCTCACCACCCTCAACCTGTACCAGTGTCTCACCACCCTCACCCCAAACAACTTCCTCCTAACATCCGGTTTCAGTCTCCCCTCTGACACTCCAAACCCATTCCCCTTGTCCTGCCATTCCCAGCCCTTCTCAATAGTCCCTCCACAGCCTTCCTGCAGCCCCCTTCAGATCCTGCAAGGCCACTCCAAGCTCTCCTGGAAGCCTTCTCCTCTCCAGGCTGCACAGCCCCAACTCTCTCAGCCTGTCCTCACAGCAGAGCTGCTGCAGCCCTCTCAGCATCTTGGTGGCCTCCTCTGCACTGGTTCCAACACTTCCATGTCCTTCCTGTGCTGGGGGCTCCAGAACTGCACCCAGGACTGCAGCTGGGGTCTGAAGAGAGCAGAGCCAAGGGGCACAATCCCCTCCCTTGCCCTGCTGGCCAGAACTGTAATGTGCATGCAGACACAAAAAGCATCCTCTGCCTGGGTCTGCACACCAAAGGAAGGAGAGAGGAAAAAGAGGAGGCATTCTAAGAGTGGAAGCTGCTGTCTACTAGACTTCTATTCAAAGCAGAAGTCTTCCTCCCAGCCACAGCTTCCCACACAGTGATTAATTAAACTGTCTTGTTGCTCAAATGTGAGGCAGAAAGGAAACAGCAGAAGGAGCTTTAACTGGAACTGTTGAGTCAAAAGAACAGAAGGCAGTGGGAAACTGGGAGAATGGAATGCAACCCTCCTGGGTGAACACATGCTCACTGCTATCCCACACACTGCTGGCCTGAAAGGCACTGCACAAACAATGGCATCTGACGTGGGGCCCTGGCAGGGTTCCAGCTGCCTCCTGCCTCCATAGAGTGCTTCTAGTTGGAAAAGACTTCTAAGACTTCACTGTTCTCTAACTCTGCCCAGGCTGAGGCTAACCCATGGCACCCAGCACCACATCTCTGCCTCTCAAACACCTCCAGGTGTTGGGAATGCAACCACATCCCTGGGGAGACTCTTCCAGGGTTTGAGAAGCTTTGAAGTGAAAATTTTTCTTAAAATCATAGAATGGTAAAGTTGGAAGGGACCTCAAAGATCAGCCAGTTCCAATCCCCTGCCATAGGCAGGGGCACCTCCCACTAGCACAGGGCACTCAAGGCCTCATCCAACCTGGCCTTGAACACCTCCAGGGAGGGAGCAGCCACAACCTCCCTGGGCAACCTGTGCCAGTGTCTCACCACCCTCACCCCAAACAACTTCCTCCTAACATCCACTTTCAATCTTCCCTCTGACACTTCAAACCCATTCCCCTTGTCCTGCCATTCCCAGCCCTTGTCAATAGTCCCTCCCCAGCTTTCCTGCAGCCCCCTTCAGATCCTGCAAGGCCACTCCAAGCTCTCCTGGAAGCCTTCTCCTCTCCAGGCTGCACAGCCCCAACTCTCTCAGCCTGTCCTCACAGCAGAGCTGCTGCAGCCCTCTCAGCATCTTCTTGGTCTCCTCTGGAGTGGTTCCAACACTTCCATGTCCTTCCTGTGCTGGGGGCTCCAGAACTGCACCCAGGACTGCAGGTGGGGTAATGTCCAACCTAAACCTGCCCTGATGCAACCTGAGGCAGTTTCCTCTTGTCCTGTGACTTGGAACAAGAGCCCAACCCCCACCTTACTGCAACCTCCTTAAAGAGCAATGAGGTCTGCCCTCAGCGTCCTCCAAACTGAACACAGCTCCTTCAGCTGCTCCTCCCCAGCTCTGTTCTCCAGACCCTTCCCCAGCTTTGTTGCCCTTTTCTGGACCTGCTCCAGCTCCTCAATGTCCATCTTGGAGTGAGGGGCCCAAATGTGAACCCACTGTTTGCAGCATGACCTCACCAGTGCCCAACACAGGGTCAAGCTCACCTCCCTGCTCCTGCTGGCCACACCAGGGCCAGGATGCTGGTGGCCTTCTTGGCCACCTGGGCTCACACTGGCTCATCTTCAGCTGCCACTGATCAACACCCCCAAGCCTTCCTATGCTGGGCAGACTGCAGACTCTTCCCCAAGCCACTGGGGTTGTTTTATCTCCTACAACTGCCCCCAGCCCAGCCTGGCCAGGGCCCTCTGCAGAGCCTCCCAAGTGTCACCTGCTGAACTGCCTCTTGCTTTCCCTGCCAGGGCTAGTCCTGTGCTCCTGCACATGCTCTGCAGGGTGTCAGAGCTTCAGTTCTGAGGAAGGAGTAGATTCCCTTAACTCTGGAAATTAAAAAATCCAACCAAGTAAGCAGTGCAAGACAGCTGCTGTGCAACCTGAAAAACATGGAGCTGGGAGCACTTAACTTCCAGGAGCCTTAAAAATTATGAAGCTACCACACAGAAAAGCTCTGCTGTATTTCTTTCACCTCAAATGTGGCCTAAAGTAGTCAGAGTAGCAGCACAGGGAGGAGATTCTGCTCAGGCCTCACCTGCAGCACTGCTTCCAGCTCTGGGGCCCCCAGCACAAGGACCTGGACCTGCTGGAGAGGGTCCAGAGGAGGCCACCAAGATGCTCAGGGTTGGAGAAGCTCCCCTGTGGGGACAGGTTGGGAGAGTTGGGACTGTGCAGCCTGCAGAAGAGAAGGCTCCAGGGAGAGCTCAGAGCAGCTTCCAGTGCCTGAAGGGGCTGCAGGAGAGCTGGGGAGGGACTTTGGCCAAGGGCTGGGGGTGCCAGGCTGAGGGACAATGGCTTTGAGCTGGGAGAGGGGAGAGTGAGAGTGGAGAGGAGGAAGAGATTGTGGAGAGTGAGGGTGGGGAGAGACTGGCACAGGTTGCTCAGGGAGGCTGTGGCTGCCCCTGCCTGGAGGTGTCCAAGGCCAGGTTGGATGAGGCCCTGAGGAAGTTGTGCTGGTGGGAGGTGTCCCTGCCCATGGCAGGGGTTGGTTGGCATTGGGTGAGTTTTCAGGTCCCTTCCAACCCAGCCCATTGTGTGATGTTTCTGTCCACCAGCTCAGACACTCCAGATGACTTCACTGCATCTCTCTCCACACCAAAGGTTAATATCCTGCCCAAGCAGCCCAGCCCAGCCAGCAGGCTTCTACCCCCTCACCTACACAACTGCTCTGTCTCAAGTCAGACAGCCACACACAGAACCAGACAAAAGCACAACCCAAGGCCTGGAGCCAGAGAGGCAAAAGTAGTTTCCCCAAAGTCCTTTGGGGCAGTTTTTGTTTGTTGCAAGGAGCCAGGCTGAGATGCCAGCACCTCTATGGCTCCAAGAGCAGGCAGTTCTCCTTCTGAGCCAGTAATAAACATAACCAACATGCCCACAGAGCCTGAACACACTGGAGGGCAGGGAACAGAACCTGAAGGAAGATTCTGACCTTTTCATTCCAGACACCAAGGTGGTTTCTGTGTGAGCTGCAGAGTGACTGTAACCTCTGCAGTGAGCAGGGATCAGCCCCATCAAGTGAAGCAAACCATAATTACCCAATTAGATATGCTCCTTCTGTCAGGAAAAAGTCATTTTCTCCCTCTGATAAGCTCTGCTTACCCTGACACAACTCCCATGACACACTAAAGGAGACAGGAAGGGCAGATGGAAGTGCTCACTCTTAACTTGCAGAGATCCTTCCACGGGAAAGCTCCAAAGAAACCCAGGAACTGCACCTCAGGAGAGTGTCAGTGCTGCCTGGGCAGGGCACAGCACCCAGCAGGCTGGGGTTGGAAGGGACCTCTGGAGCTCATCCAGTCCAAGCCCCTGCTCCAGCAGGGCACCCACAGCAGCTTGCCCAGCAGCACAGTGCCCAGGGGGGGTTGGAAGCTCTCCAGAGAAGGAGACTCCACAACCTCTCTGGGCAGCCTGCTCCAGGGCTGCAGCAGCCTCACACCAAACAACTTCCTCCTCCAGTTCAGATGGAGCCTCCTGGGTTCCAGCCTGTGCCCACTGCCCCTGATCCTGTTCCTGGGCACCACTGACAAGAGTCTGGTCCCAGCCTCTTGCCCCCCACCCTTCAGCTCTTGCTGAGCATTGCTCAGCTCCCCTCTGGGGCTGCTCTCCTGCAGGTTCTCCGCCTTTGCTCCTCCCAGAGCTGCTCCAGGCCCCTCAGCAGTTTTGCAGCCTCTGCAGGACTTTCTCCAGCAGTTCTCTCTCTCTCCTGAACTGGGGAGCCCAGAACTGGACACAATACTCCAGATGTGGCCTCACTAGGTCAGATAAGAGAGGGGAGGAGAACCTTCCTCAACCTGTTGCCCACACTCTTCTTCACACACCCCAGGACACCATTTGCCTCCTTGGCCACAAGAGCACATTTCTGGCTTGTGCTGAACTTGTGCTCCAGCACTCCCAGGTCCTTCTCCTTGGAGCTGCTTTCCAGCAGGTTCCTCCTCACCTGCACTGCTGCAGGAGGCTGTTCCTGCCCAAGGACCCTACACTTGTCCTTGTTGAGCTTCATGAGGTTCCCTCCACCTGCCCAGGTCTCACTGCATGGCAGCACAGCCTGCTGGGTGGATCTCACTGCACTGCTTTGCTTGCCCAGGGAGGTGGCTGTGCCCAGGAGGAGCATTACCTCAGCTCAACACTGAGTCATGTCTGCTGGGACTGATGGAATGCACAGTGCAGAACAGCCTAGCACTGAGAACACAGTGCCAAGCCCTGCACAGGTCAGTTCAACACTTCCCCTTAGTTCCTCTCCCTGGATCTGTTTGTGATTCTGCCACTCTGCTCAGACCTCTCCTGCAGCATTGCCTCCACTTCTGGGGCCCCAGCACAAGGAGGACCTGGAACTGTTGGAGAGGGTCCAGAAGAGGCCACCGAGATGATCAGAGGTTGGAGACGTTCCCCTGAGGGGACAGGCTGGCAGAGTTGGGGCTGTGCAGCCTGCAGAAGAGAAGGCTCCAGGGAGACCTCAGAGCAGCTTCCAGTACCTGAAGGGGCTGCAGGAGAGCTGGGGAGGGACTTTGGACAAGGACTGGGAGTGAAAGGATGAAGGACAATGGCTGTGAGCTGGGAGAGGGGAGAGTGAGAGTGGAGAGGAGGAAGAAATTCTTTGCACTGAGAGTGGAGAGAGACTGGCACAGGTTGCCCAGGGAGGCTGTGGTTGCCCCTGCCTGGAGGTGTCCAAGGTCAGGCTGGATGAGGCCTTGAGCAAGTTGTGCTGGTGGGAGGTGTCCCTGCCCATGGCAGGGGTTGGCAGTGGGTGAGCTTTGAGGTCACTTCCAATCCACTCCAGACTCTGAAAGATGACACTCACAGACACTGAAACATTGCTGGAGGTGTCCAAGGCCAGACTGGATGAGGCCTTGAGTGCCCTGTGCTAGTGGGAGGTGTCCCTGCCTATGGCAGGGGGTTGGAACTGGTTGATCCTTGAGGTCCCTTCCAACCTTCCCATTCTATGGTTCTATATCCATGGAGCCTTCACTTCACTCCTGAACTTTCCATCACTCCTCTGCTCACTGCACCTTCAGGAGTGACTGCAGTGTCTGAGCAGCAACTTTACAGCTACCTCAGGGTGGTTCCTTTGGCACTCAGCTAATGAAGGACAGATGTCTGTCTGCTGTCACTGTCAGGGAGAGATGGTTCTGGGGGGGCTGGAAGGGAACAGTGTGCCCAGCATGGGTAGGGCAGTGCTGGTGCCCCTGAACCTCTGCTGAGGCCACAGCTTGAGTGCTGGGTTCAGTTCTGGGCACCACAGCCTAGGAAAGGCATTGAGGGGCTGGGGGGTCTCCAGAGCAGAGCAATGAGGCTGCTGAGGGGTTGGGAGGGCAGGTCATGCAGGGAGCAGCTGAGGGAGCTGGGGGTGCTCAGCCTGGAGAAGAGGAGGCTGAGGGCAGAGCTCATTGCTCTCTGCAGCTCCCTGAAAGGAAGTTGCAGTGAGGCTGGGGTTGGTCTCTTCTCCCAAGTAACCTGTGACAGGATAAGAGCAGATAGCTTTAAGCTGTGCCAGGGAGGGTTAGGTTGGAGATGAAGAACAATTTCTTTGCTGCCAGAGGGGTCAGGGATAGGAAGAGGCTGCCCAGGTTGGTGGTGGAGTCCCCATGCCTGGAGCTGTTCAGGAAGCTGTGGATGTGGCACATCAGGACAGTTCAGTGGTCATGGCAGCTGGGTTAGGGTTGGACTTGATGATCCCAAAGGCCTTTTCCACCCTCAGTGATTCCATGACTGTGCAGCAGAAGTTCACCCAAGAAGTTCCAGTTGCTCTACCTGGATCATTACCCTAACCTGCACTACTGGATCAGAGGAAGATGTCTGAAGCTCACTGCACCATCAGGAGAGCTCAGCCTCATAAAGGTCTCATCAGAGCTTTCCATGATAAATCATCTTCATTACCCACTCACAAAGCACTGCTCTAAAAGCAACAGAGCCACCTAATGTGCTCTTTGGGACCATCAGCCAGGCTGGAGCTGTGTCTCACCTCCTGCAGGAGAGATGAGAGCAGATCACCTCAGCTCCCTTGCTTCCAGCTGGATCAATTAATAAAAGCTCTTCATTTGCAGCTCTCTTGGTAGCCAAATTCCTGCCTGTTCCCCACTGCTACTGAAGTCAGCAAGGGAATGTTCTCTGCTCACAGCCCATTTGTCACTTCAGAACAGCAATTTGTGACAAATGAGTCAGGAAGCAGCATGAGTGGAAGATGATTACCTGAGAGAAGCAGGCAGAGGAGCTGCCCCAGTGCTCCCAGGCTCTGCTCCCCCACCATTACACACATTGAGTTGTGCTGAGCACTACTTACTAGAAACCTCTGCAGACCCTGCATAGGGAGGTGAAGAAAGGCTTCTTCTGAACACATGCTCAGAGTTCTCTGCACCAGAAACCTTCAACGAATCTGAAATGTAGAAACAGAGGTTACAAAAGTGTCAGGGACCCCCCCAGGGGGCTCCCTCATAAAAGAAATTTCACTGACAGCAAGAGCTGGGGAGGGACTTTGGACAAGGGCTGGGGGTGACAGGAGGAGGGACAATGGCTTTGAGCTGGGAGAGGGGAGACAGAGTGGAGAGAAGGGAAAAAAAAATGTTGAGAGTGAGGGTGGGGAGAGACTGGCACAGGTTGCCCAGGGAGGTTGTGGCTGCCCCTGCCTGGAGGTGTTGAAGGCCAGGCTGGATGAGGCCCTGAGCAGCCTGTGCTGGTGGGAGGTGTCCCTGCCCCTGGCAGGGGGTTGGCATTGGATGGTCTTTAAGGTCCCTTCCAACCCAACCCATTCTGTGAAGCCTCTTACTCCTCACTTCTACAACTTGCTCCAGGCTCTGTTCAAGCCCCAGTCTCAAACACTGTTTACATCTCCTGGCTGCTTTGAATTCCATTGAAGAGAATTTTCAGGATTAGAGACAAAATTCAACTCAATTCACTTTCCCAGCTTTAGCCCCCACACTTGGTGCCCAGAGCAGGGCAGCAAGGCTGGGGAGGGGCCTGGAGCACAGCCCTGGGAGGAGAGGCTGAGGGAGCTGGGGGTGTGCAGCCTGCACAAGAGGAGGCTCAGGGCTGAGCTCATTGCTCCCTACTGCCTCTTCCACCTGAATGTTTTCCACAGGCAGCAACTCTTCTGCTACTACCTGCAGTGCAAAATCTCCACAGCTCCTACTCTAAAGCCATCACCAGGAGCTGCTTCCTCTGCCTTCCCCACCCCAACATCATTAACAACCCCAATCACTTCCTAGTAAGGCTCAGAACTACCAAAGGCTTCAGACCTGACACTGATTGAAGACAATCCCCAAGTCCTCTAATCCAATAAAGATAGAATCATGGAATGGTAAGGCTGGAAGGGACCTCAAGGATCAGCCAGTTCCAACCCCCTGCCATAGGCAGAGACACCT
>VWZE01012081.1:4785-24162 GCA_013396675.1 Eubucco bourcierii | reverse complement strand
AATAAAATAAAACTATTTTTAAAAAGAAAATAAAATAATTTTTTTAAAATAAAACACGTTTTAAAAAAGGAAAATAAAACAAAATTTTTAAAAGAAAATAAAACAACTTTTTAAAAAGAAAATAAAATAAATTTTAAGAAACCCAAACTTAAAAATAAAACAAATATAAAAAAATATTTAAAAAATAAAATAAATTAAAACAAAAGAAAACAAAACAAAACAAGCCAAAATAAAACAAAATACTCAAAGTAAAATAAAAGCGAAATAAACCAAACCAAAATGCTCAAAATAAAATGAAAGCAAAATAAACCAAACCAAAATGCTCAAAACAAAATGAAAGCGAAATAAAGCAAAATAAACCAAACCAAGACAAAAATAAACCGAAACAAGTAAAACAAAAAACAAAATAAAATAAAGTAAAACAAAATAAAATAAAATGCCTGTTTTAAGGTCCCAAATCAAGCCCTACATATATGTGCAGACTTGAAATTAGGAAATTGCTTCTGCTCCTGAAAGGAGCTGGTGGAGCTCCAAGCCTGATTCCCTTAGCACAACCAACATTGCCCTTCAGAGCCCAGCTGAGTGTTGGCTGCTTTCAGGCACTGTGACTCTGGTAGGTCCATGCCAAGCCTGCTGCGTTCTGTGGAGGTGCAGCACAGCAGCTCCCAGAAAGGCAAGCAGAGAGTTAAGCAGTTAATCCATCGCTGCCCCCAGAGCACAGGACAATGTGAAGATGACCCAAAACTTGATTGCGTGAAAGCCTGATGGATCTCCACGTTTAAAGCATCTTCAATGCAGTAATTTTGTTTAAAATTGGAGGGAAACAGCAGTCGATGTGGCACAAAATGCCATGCAAGTGTTGTGAATAAAAGCTTCAAAGGATACTAAAGTGCCATTGATTACCTTTGAGAGGATCTTTAAGATCTGAAATCCTAGATAAAGAGCTTCCAGGTAAGCTGTAATGTTAAACCATCATCTCTACGTTTCTAATAATCTTCTTTTCTCCACCAAATGAATCCATCCATTAGCACTCTGTCAGAGCATTCTCACCACAGGCACAGGAGGAGTTCACAGCAACTTAGGCTCCTGTGAAGTTCAGCGGTGAGATGCCCTTCAAAATCCATCAGCAGTCACCTTTGCTTTGGCTGTGTCCTGGTTTTGCTGGGACAGAATCCCAGGCCAGCTGCAGGTCATTAGCAGCGTTGAGTCAGCCAGGGCAACTCAGCTGAGTGGCTACAGGTGAATCGTAGCATCACAGAATCACTCAGGGTTGGAAGGGACCACAAGGATCATCCAGCTCCAACCCTTCTGTCTCAATCTGCACCAGGGCAGGTTCAGGCTGGATGTTAGGAGGAAGTTCTTCACAGCAAGACTGATTGGCACCGGAGTGAGCTGCCCAGGAAGGTGGTGGAGTCCCTATTTTTGGAGCTGTTTAAGTGGAGGCTGGAAGGGGCACTCAGTGTCATGGGATAGTTAATGAGAAGGGTTAGGTGATAGGTTGGATTTGATGATCTCAGAGGTCTTTTCCAACCTGCTTAGTTCTGTGATTCTATGAGTTTAGTGTCCCTTGTAAGCTGGATGCTCATCAGCTTTCTCTTTGTCTCGTGGCCTCCAAATGAAATAGACTCATAGAATTAGTCAGGGTTGAAAGGAACCACAAAGATCAGCTAGTTCCAGACCCCTGCCATGCCCAGGGACACCTCACACTACATCAGGCTGGCCACAGCCTCATCCAGCCTGACCTTAAACACCTCCAGGGATCAGGCTTCCACCACCTCCCTGGGCAACCCCTGCCAGGTTCTCAGCACCCTCATGCTGAACAACTTCTTCCTAACATCCAGGCTGAATCTCCCCATTTCTAGCTTGGTTCCATCCCCCCAGTCCTATCACTGCCTGACAGCCTAAAAAGTCCCTTCCCAGCTTTCTTGTAGCCCTCCTTAAGATGCTGAAAGGATCCCAAACCATAAATGTCCTTCTCATCATAAAGAGGAAAGTTTGCTTGGGATTTGGAGGAGCTTTCTCCTTGTATGGGTTCCTGCTTTTGCTCAGGCTCCTCCTGCTCCTCTTGCTTCTCCTGAGATCTGCCTTCCTGTTTGTTCTCTGGGGTGAGTATAACTTTATGTATTTTAGAATGGCATTGGAGTTAGTTTGGCTGTTTCTTGACATTTATTTTTGCTTCACCTTGTGGGTCTGCTGTCCTTTTCCCAATCCCCCTTGTCTGCTGGGGATGGATGACTGGATGATAGGGCAGCTGCTGTAGTTCAGTCCTAGTTATGGGCTAAATATGTCACAGAATGGCTTAGGCTGGAAGGGACTTCATTGCTGTCTACAGCCACCTGAAGGGACATTGTGGAGAGTCTGTTGCTGGGCTCTGCTCACAGGGAACTGGAGACAGAACAAGGGGGAATGGCCTCAACCTGAGGCTGGGGAGGTTTGGATTGGACATGAGGGAAAAGTTTTTCATGGAGAGAGTGGTCAGGGAGCGGAATGAGCTGCCCAGGGAGGTGGTGGAGTCCCCCAGCCTGGATGTGTTTAAGGGTGTTTTGGACGTGGTGCTTGGGGCTATGGTTTAAGGTGAATCTTGGTAGAGCAGGGTTCTGGGTTGGACTGGGTGATGCTGAGGGGCTCTGCCTGCCTGGCTGTGTCTGTGATTCTGTGACCTCAGTACTCTTCTCCTCCAACTTTGCTGCCATGGGCAGGGATGGCTCTCAACTAGCTCAGGTTGCTTAATGCTTTATTCAATCTACCCCTAAACATCTCCAGGGACAGGGCATCTACAACCACCCTGGGCAACCTGCTGCAAGTGTAGAGAGGTAGCTAAGAGGATTTTACATGCTTATGCTTAAAGATGGCTTAGTGTCTTGCACATCAGTCAGAACTCAGAGATGGCAACAAGATGCCTCATCACATTTCTATGTATTTTTATCCTACCTTGTCCCATGGCTTATTTTATAGTAACGGAATCTAAGAGATTAAGATGATACACTTTTGGGGAGAGGGGAGGAGGAGAAAATGACGTGTTTGGTTGATAATGATAACAGGCTTGCCATATGAATAGGTACTGACTGTCAGCTTGAGGAGAAATTCAGAGCGGTGCAGGGTGAGTGTGGTTTGAGTGAAGTGGCTTTAAACCTGGTGCTGTGCAAAATGGACATGGGGAATGAAAAGGGAGGTCACTCAGAGTGCAACCTCTAAGGACTGGCATTTCTAGCTCCCTTGGAAAGCAGTGATCCCCAGAAACCCATGTCCATGAGTGGTTTCAGGCTGGAGCATGTCTTCAGTGTCTTCTAAAGTGATGAGCTGGAGACAGGGGAAGAGTAGGAGGAGAAAAGTGATGTTGACTCCAGGCAGGTATCCACACTGGGCTGTTTGCTGATCTCAGCAGTGTGTGAAAACTGAATAGAAGACGCTTCAGAAAGGCAGGAGCAGAGGTTGTTCCATAGACAAATGTCACCTTAGGCTCACATCTCCACCCAGCTGCCAAGGACCAGTTGATGAACTGACTTGGATGCAATTGGTAGAGTCTTGCATAAGGAGCACTGTGGCAGTAAGCTCAGCCTGGAAGACAGAAACAGGCAATTAGAGTGGCTTGAAGTAAGAGCTAGACAACAGATTTTAGAGCATTTAGCATAAAGCACTCTCTTGTCCTTCCTGCTCATCCATCCTTATTGGCTAGTCCCTTTCTTACTGCTTCAACCTTTGAGCAGCCTCTCTCCTTTGTTCTTGATGCTTTGGGCTTGTCCTAAGCTTGCTGAGTGATGCCATTCCCTGAACTGCTTTCCAGAGAGGTGGAGTGAGTGAGAGGGACAGCAAAACAGAATCTGGGAGTACCATCCTCTGCTTCCAAGGTTGTCAGGAGCCTTTTTACCTTCAGGCTACCTGCCTTCTAGGGAAGGCAGCCAGCACCACAGCCTCTCTGCCTATGTAGCCAGAACCATGCTACTACTAACAGAAGGGCTGAACACACTGGGACAGGGCAGCTTGTGTATTGAGGGACCTCCGAGGAGAACAGCCTGGAAATGTCAGAACTCCTTTCCTTTACAGCCCCACTGCTCAAGTGCAAGAAGATCAGTCCGGCCACAGACCGCAGTAAGGAGGGTGCTGTCATGCAGAAAATCTTGGCAGAAGCCTGTGACTGCTGAACCCTCTCCCAGAACCACACAACCAACCCAGCCAAGCAAGTGACAGCTCCTAACAGGCCATCTCCCAGCCTGGCCCAGCTCCGAGTCAGTGTCTGAGCCAATGCTTGCTGTCGCTGCCTTGCTTTACCTAGACGGAGCTGGGCAGGTGGCGTGGGCAAGAAACCAAAGAGAAGCAGTTCAGTCCTGGGGAGCAGTCTTCCATCTGAGGTGGCACGTGGTAGGAGATGTGCTGTGTGTTGGCAGCAAGATCAGATGTGCCTTGTGACACTTTCTGAAGCTTTGGAACGAGCTCAGGCTTGCGATTCAGAGGGGTTTGGTTAGCTTGGTCTGTTTTGTCTGAGCAGCACTGGTTTTGGTTTTTGGGGTGGCTTTGTTGTTGGGGTTTTAGTTTTGCATGTGGCTTCTGGTTTCAGCTCCTGTTGGGAGTGCTGAAATTCCATCACAGCTTTTTATTATTATTGTAGTCTTTCAGCACTACATATTTGCTCCTAAATCTCCAGCTATGCCAGGGCTGGGAAGAAATAACCCAGAGCTCTTCAGGTGGTGCAGGAAGATCACATCTTTGTGCCAGCAGTCACCCTGCTTTGCTTTCCCCCTCTCCTCCAACAATTGATGTTACCACAAGATGGGATTAACTGCAGGTCGTCTTTACCTTCAGGAAGATTATTTGCACTGGGAGGTATTTTTCAGAGCACTGTGGTGGAAGGGAGAGAGACTGAGATCCCTTGAGGGGTCTCTAATACCCCTCCTTGTGTTTCCTGTTCCTTAGTAATCTCTCCTCTGCAGGCCTGTCCTACCCAGCCTTGCTTAGCTGGTAATTGCTGAAGGATTCTCAATACAAGGTATGGCAGCTGCAGGCATCCAGTTGTGGGGAAAAAAAAGTCCCTACATGCAGAAGTCTAAAAGAGGGGGAGAGAGAGGGAGGGGGAAAGCACATTAAAGGAAAGACAACATTTGCAGCAGGCTGCTGTGTCCTTGACCGAAGGAGACATCAAAGACAGCTTCAGTGATTTACTCTTTGACAGGCTGGCATCTCTGTGATTCACAGAGCTAATCAATTAGGTGATACATTCCCCCTCCCTGTCGCTCCTTCATTTTTCAACAGCTTCTTGCCAAGAGTGGAAATGCTCCAGAGCTGAATGGGCACCAACATCCAGGCTGTTCTGTAAGAGCTGGCAAATACCATCCTAGCAGATCTGAAAGTGGGTCAGGACACTGTGAAAGGGGATTTGTCACAGGGACAAGGGCAGTGTAGTCCCATTGACAGAGACTGCCACGTACCCCTGGGTCATGCAACACAGCTGATGTTGTACAGTTGCACAGACCACCCCCAGCTGAGTGGACTTAGGTCTGCTCCTGCATTTTCTATGCCACATGCGAGCTTTACAAGCCATGCAGCACTTGAGTCTTTCAGCCATATGGAAACAGAGCCTTGGCCTCCAGCATTCTCATACAAGGCCAAGTGTAAAGCCCTACACCTGGGTAGGCACAGTCCCAAGCACGGCTCCAGGATGGGTGGGGAATGGCTGAGAACAGCCCTGAGGAAAAGGACCTGGGGGTCTGGGGTGATGAAAAGCTCAACATGAGGCTGCAGTGTGAGTGCAGCCCAGACAGCAACTGTGTGCTGGGCTGCAGCAAGAGCAGTGTGGGCAGCAGGGCAAGGGAGGGAATTCTGCCCCTTTGCTCTGCTCTCCTCAGACCCCACCTGCAGTCCTGGGTGCAGTTCTGGAGCCCCCAGCACAGGAAGGACATCGAAGTGTTGAAGCAGGTCCAGAGGAGGGCCACAAAGATGCTGAGAGGGCTGCAGCAGCTCTGCTGTGAGGATAGGCTGAGAGAGTTGGGGCTCTGCAGCCTGCAGAAGAGAAGGCTTCCAGAAGACCTGGAAGTGGCCTTCCAGGATCTGAAGGGGGCTCCAGGAAGGCTGTGGAGGGACTATTGACAAGGTCTTGGAATGCCAGGACAAGGGACAATGGGTTTGAAGTGTCAGAGGGGAGATTGAAAGTGGATGTTAGGAGGAAGTTGTTTGCAGTGAGGGTGGTGAGACACTGGCACAGGTTGCCCAGGGAGGTTGTGGCTGCTCCCTCCCTGGAGGTATTCAAGGTCAGGTTGGAGGAGGCCTTGAGTGAGCTGTGCTAGTGGGAGGTGTCCCTGCCTATGGCAGGAGATTGGAACTGGATGATCCTTGAGGTCCCTTCCAACCTTCCCATTCTATGATTCTCATTGTCTGCTTCCTCTGACTTCTTCCAGGTGGGATGTGGGAAGGCAGAGCTTGGGTTTGATCTCAAATCAACAGCATCTGCAGTAGCAAAGCACTTTGGAAAGGTTCAGGTTCAAATTCTTGATATCTAGGGATCAAAAATAAGACAAAGCAACCTTCTGCTTTGCAAGCTCTGCGTCGAGGGCCAGCACAACCCTCCTCATGTGCAAGCATTGTGTCAGCTGTCTTGTTGCAGAATGAGAGACACTGCCACAGCAGAGCGATTCTGAGCGAGTCCTGGGAGGCACAGAGGCTGTAAATGCACTGCAGCAGGCTGCTGGGACTGAGAGCTGCAGCTGGCCAAGCACTGCAGAAAGCAGCCTGTGCTTCATTTCATGCTTCCTCTCTCCTAGTGAGAAGCTACAAAAATCTAGCCAGAATTTAGTACCATCAGGGAGAGGAGGGCAGCTCTGGGGAGGGTCTGAAATGAACCCCTATGAACATGGGATGTTCTAAATCGTAGAATCGCAGAATGGGAAGGCTGGAAGGGACCTCAAGAACCATCTAATTCCAACCCCCTGCCATAGGCAGGGACACCTCCCACTAGCACAGCTCACTCAAGGTCTCCTCCAACCTGGCCTTGAACACCTCCAGGGAGGGAGCAGCCACAACCTGCCTGGGCAACCTGTGCCAGTGTCTCACCACCCTCACTGTAAAGAACTTCCTCCTAACATCTAATCTAAATCTTCCCTCTGCCAGTTTAAACCCATGGTGGGAAAAAATACTTTCCTCTCGGTCCAGGCTGAAGGTCTCTCACTCTGTCACAGAAATACAGGCAAGAAAATGTGTAGAGTATTACCTTGTTCTCTCCCTCTAACAGCACAAGACTGTCTTGAGCATCCTGGGGTGCACCCAACTGAGTCCTGGCTCCTCCTCTCTGCTCAGATGAGGCTCCTTTGAAAACAGAGACATTGTTGAATATTCTCTGATTTGATCTGGGTGAAATCTCTCATCAGATCCTGCTGCTCTTCGTGGCAAAATACCCACAGGCAACAGAGTCCAATTTTCACCCGTTCAGCTTCAGGCATAAATTTGCTGCTTTCAAAGTGGAGACACCATCAGATGGCAGAGCAAAGGGGGGAAGGAAAAGAGGGGGAGGGGGAAGAGTCCTTCACCAGCTGTGAAAACTGCCCTTTTAATTTCCATGAAAAGATAGGAGACAAGAACAAAAGAAATGTTCTGTTGGCTGTTTCATTCCTCATTGGTGCTGTCGACAGCAAGCGTTTCCTCTCGCCATTCAACTCTTAGATGTCATTAGCTGCTGGATCTCTTTCAGCTTCTCTCCTTCCCCCTTGGTGAATTACATCCTTCTAGATACCATCTCTTGAATTCACATTTGATTCAGGGCGGGGGAGAGCAGGTTTTGTCTGTTCTGCCTGTGACATGAAAATAGTTGTATCCTCTTCTCCTCCTCAGCTTTCCCTGTTGGGGTAAATCCTCTCTACCTGTTTGTTACTCCACTTTGAGGTTTTGCTTCAGATGTTGGTCTCTCTGTTTTACATCCACACTGTATCTCATTAAAACCGTGCATCAGTCCAGATTTCTCCTCATTACAGCAGGCAGAGCTTATTGGAGCACAGCTGTAATGAGGGCAAAGAGCGTGGCTTGAACCCAACATCTAATAGCTCATTAGCAAAAAAAAAAAGAGCAGCCAGACACTGTTGTTGTCTCCTCATTTCTTTGAAGGATCTGAGAGCCATCCCCTTTCCAACCCGTGGAGGTTAGCAACGTTTAGTCTTCAAAATCAAGGCACAGCTGTCTTCCTCACTGAAGACTGGCTCGCAGCCTTAGAAGTGCCCTGCACTCCTGTGTCCACTGCTAATGTCTGCAGACATTCACAAGGCACTTAATGTGGTTGCTCAGTGCTCATTTATCATAGAATCAGAGAATGTCAGGAGCTGAAAGAGACCTCAAAAAATCATCTGGTCCAACCCCCCTGCCAGACCAGCATCACCCCGAGCAGATAACATAGGAACACATCTAGACAGCTCTTGAATCTCTCCAGAGAGGGAAACTCCACAACCTCCCTGGGCAGCCTGTGCCAGTGCTCTGGCACCCTCACAGGGAAAAAAGTCTTTCTCAGGTTCACATGGAACCTCCTGTGCCTGAAACATGGAACCTCAAGCATGGAACCTCCTGTGCCTGAAACATGGAACCTCAAGCATGGAACCGCCTGTGCCTCAAACATGGAACCTGAAACATGGAACCTCCTGTGCCTCAAACATGGAACCTGAAACATGGAACCTCCTGTGCCTCAAACATGGAACCTGAAGCATGGAACCTCCTGTGCCTCAACCATGGAGCCTGAAACGTGGAACCTCCTGTGCCTCAACCATGGAGCCTGAAACATGGAACCTCCTGTGCCTCAAACATGGAACCTGAAGCATGGAACCTCCTGTGCCTCAAGCATGGAACCTCCTGTGCCTCAAGCATGGCACCTCCTGCGCCTCAAGCATGGAACCTCCTGTGCCTCAAGCATGGAACCTCCTGTGCCTCAAGCATGGAACCTCCTGTGCCTCAAGCATGGAACCTCCTGTGCCTCAAGCACTTTCTCATTGTTCCTGCTACACCTGGGAAGCAGTGAGGGGAGCAGCACTGCACACTGCTGGCTCTTCCTCCCCTACTTAGAGGTAGGCCCAGTCCTGCCCAATGTTGTCTCCAACATGCCACTTCCACTCACTCATAGTGGCTTGGTTTGCACATCAGCCTGACCTAGGTTTGGAGTGCAGACACAACTCCAAGTGTTTGCCCACACCTTGGTGGTGGGATGCTGGTCTGTGCTGGTGGTGTACTGCACGTGTGGAGAATGCCAGCTTTCCCCTTCTGTTTCTACACAAGCAGACAAAGGCAGAGGGAGCTGCTCAAACTTGCAAATGAGCTTTAGAAGAACCCACCTTGCCTTTCCTCTTCTTTCCCTTCTGGGTAACATGCAGCAGGCACTGCTCTATATTTGGAAGTGTTATCAAGAGCTATCAGCTCTTTCAACTGTAAAGGAGCAGAACTGAAGTCGTTGCCTAGACTTTACTTTGTTCTTACTCAGGCAAGGTGGCTAAACACGAAGTAAAAGCTGTGAAAACCAAGCAAGGACCTTGGAATTTATGTGCTGGTGTCGTTACATTGCTGGGACACCTCTCAGCAATTTACATGGTGAAATATCAGTGCACTAAAAAGCTTAGGTGGAGATTCATTGCATTGGCAGCCTGGCTCATGTATTCTTATTAGCTACTTGCAGGAGCTCCAAGAGAGAAAGACTACCAAGGGTGATATTTAATGCTGAACTTTGGGCTCTGTTCAGTGCAGGCTCAAAATGTAATGCTTTGAGAGCCTCCCAAGATGCTCCTTTTAAGGGAGAGTTGATTAGAAGAGGTCTTCTCTGAACAGGTGATGTCTGGCCTTCAAAGGAGCAAAGACTGAAGGGAGGTTGTGGCCAGCTGGGGTTGGGCTCTGCTCCAAGGCAACTGGGGCAGAACAAGGGGACACAGCCTCAAGCTGTGCCAGGGGAGGTCTGGGCTGAATGTTAGGAGGAAGTTGTTGGCAGAGAGAGTGATTGGAGTTGGAATGCTCAACATCTCAGTTCCAGAGAGATGGAAGGTGCCCAGAGAAGGGTAGCAAGGCTGGGGAGGGGCCTGGAGCACAGCCCTGTGAGGAGAGGCTGAGGGAGCTGGGGGTGTGCAACCTGCAGAAGAGGAGGCTCAGGGCAGAGCTCATTGCTCTCTACAGTTACCTGAAGGGAGGTTGTAGCCAGCTGGGGTTGGGCTCTGCTGCCAGGCACCCAGGGACAAAACAAGAGGACACAGCCTCAAGCTGTGCCAGGGCAGGTTCAGGCTGGATGTTAGGAAGAAGTTCCTCACAGCAAGAGTGATTGGCATTGGAATGGGCTGCCCAGGGAGGTGGTGGAGTCTCTGCCCCTGGAGCTGTTGAAGCAAAGCCTGGCTGGGGCACTTAGTGCCATGGTCTGGTTGGTTGTCTAGGGCTGGGTGCTAGGTTGGGTGGGTGAGCTTGGAGGTCTCTTCCAGCCTGGCTCATTCTATGATAAGAGTGATGATGGCACAACCAGAGTGTGCTCCATCCTCTGGAAGAGTGTGGCTGGTGACACCCAGCAGGCTCCGAGCCCTGCGCCGCAGCTGTGAGGACAGTAGGGAGCTACTCGTTTCAGGACTTTGCTTGTGGCTGACAGGGCTGCCCAGCTGAGACAGGAAGGTACTATCTCCCCTGGGGGAATGTGCTCCTCAGTCAGCAGCAGGAACACAACTCTATTTGAAGGCATTTTATTTTTAGCTCATTATTCATAATTTCTCTCTTGTACGTCACAGTGACTCATGCTTTGTTCCTCTTTCCTCGAGTGCCTGCTTGCAGAGACAACACCATCCTTTGTTTAATGCATGGGCTCTCTGCTTAAGGGCTTGTTGCTGCAGTGAGGTTTGGCAGGAACAAGGGCTCCTTCTCCACCAAACACTTTTTTAATTTCTCTTGTGAGAGTTTGGGCAGTTGTCTTCTTTCTGTCACTAAGAAACGCAGGGTTTGGTAAAATGCAGCTGTGGTAAGTGCATCTGCATTGGTCACAGCCATCTGAAACAGAAAGGAGCTATTAAGACAATGAAGAGGAGACCATCCCGTGCATCAAATCCTGTTCCTCCTATCACTGCCAACCACTTAGCAGATGTTCTGTCCAGATGATCCCCCCCAGAACATCTGTGCCATATCCTCTACCTGCTGCAAGCTACAAAACAGCTCCCTGCAAGACTCTGCAATGAGCTTCACACCCTGGATGGAAAAGACAAAACCTTCAAGACTGCAGCATACCACAGAGCAAAATGGGAGACCTATCAAAGGCTAAGAGCTTGCTTATAGCTTACTCATGCTTTCTACATGCACTGGCACTGCCTTCTCCAGAGCTAAAGCCATGGCACTGTGCTAACAACCAGCACCTCAAACTCACAGCTCACCTAGGCTTTCCCTGCCCTCTCCACTGAGCCATTAGTGCACTGACTGTTGTGAGTTTGTTTTAGCAACAGTTTGAAAAGTGATTTTTAATTTATTATTTTTTTTTAAATGAGCTGTTTATTACCTCCTCAGATTTATTGTGTTCCATTCAGGCTGATTAAGTGAAATAGAAAACAAATCCAAACCCACCCCTCTAGCAAAAAAAAAAAAACAAAAAACAAAAAAAAACCAAAAAACAACCCAAACTAAACTAAACTCAAAGCAAACCCCAAAAACTGTTTGTTTTCTTTTCCCTTTTTTTTTTTTTTTTGTCTCTTCTGCACTTGAGGAATTCATGTCAGAATGGATTTAAGTCAACACTGCCAAAGGCAATCCTCGGTCCTGAATATTTCAGAGGTTGAGTGTTGAAGTGAAGGTTCTTGTGAGTGAATTTCATTGCAGGAGGTGGTTTGTGCAAGGTGATTAACTGCTTCTTTCTCTCTCAAGAAGCTGTCACTAGCTGGACTTAGAATCACAGAATGGTTTAGGTTGGAAGGGACCTCAAAGGTCAGCCAGTTCCAACCCCCCTGTACCATAGGCAGGGACACCTCCCACTAGAACAAGTTGCTCAAGGTCTCATCCAGCCTGGTCCTGAACACCTCCAGGGAGGTTGTGGAGCACAGAAACACAGAATATGATCAAAACTTTTGTGATTCTGTCATCCTTAGATATTTATAAACATTTATTAGATCCTCTTTCACCCTTCTCCAGGCTAAGCAACCCCAGGTCCCTCAGCCTCTCCTCACCAGGCAGTGTTCCAGTCCCCTCAGCATCCTCATAGCCCTCTGCTGGGCTCTCTTCAGCAGATCTCTGTCCCTCTCAAAGTTTCCCTTGACTGAGACTGCAAAGAACAACCTCTGCTTCATCACACTCCCCCTCAAAAAAACTCCAGAAAACAACCAACCAAAGATTCTCTCAGGTTTAGCTGTGGCAACAAGGCAGAAACATAGATCTTCAGTCTCCACAGTAATTAATGCCCATCTTATAAAGCTGCTTCTACCAAGCTTTAAAATCACCTGGGTATAAGCAGTGCAAGGAGCTAAACATCTTCCTGCTGAGCTCCCACCAGTTGTTACCCAGGCAAGACAATTTATGATGCCTTTCCTGAGCATCCTGTCAAGGATTTGTTGCTGCAGCTCTGAGATCTGCAGGGTGAGGGAAGTGATCCTGCTCCTCTGCTCCACCCTGCTAAGACCCCACCTGGAGTACTGCATCCAGTTCTGGAGCCCCTGGGACAAGAGGGATGTGGAGGTGCTGGAAGGTGTCCAGAGAAGGGCCATGAGGATGAGCAGAGCCCTGGAGCTGCTCTGCTGTGAAGGAGAGACTGAGGCAGTTGGGGTTGTGCAGTCTGGAGGGGAGAAGGCTCCCAAGTGACCTTAGTGTGGCCTTGCAGTATCTGAAGGGGGCTACAAGAAAGCTGGAGAGGGAATTTTTAGGCTGTCAGGGAGTGATAGGACTGGGGGGAATGGAGCCAAGCTAGAAATGGGGAGAGTCAGCCTGGATGTTAGGAAGAAGTTGTTCAGCATGAGGGTGGTGAGAGCCTGGCAGGGGTTGCCCAGGGAGGTGGTGGAAGCCTGATCCCTGGAGGTGTTTAAGGCCAGGCTGGCTGAGGCTGTGGCCAGCCTGATGTAGTGTGAGGTGTCCCTGGGCAAGGCAGGGGGGGTGGAACTGGCTGCTCCTTGTGCTCCCTTCCAACCCTGACTTGATTCTATGATGCTGTAAATCCAGAGATTTGTCCTGCTGCCTCCTTCCCCTGTGGGATCATTTCTGATGAGTGTTCCTGGCTACTCATTTCCCAGCATAGAAGGCAGAGCTCTCTTCTGTTTGGCTGTGCCACATTAATAAAGGTCCATTTGGAAGGGTTCTGGGGGGGTGGAAATTATTTGACCGAGGTTAAGTAACAATTGTATGAAATTGTTTTGACATTATGTTAATGTCTGCTCCTCTGTTATCCCCAATTGAAAGTTAATCACCAAAATTACTGTTGCAGCTCCCAAAAATCTAATGAAATAAGATTTGTTGAGGTGTGAATAATACAGAAATTGAGAAGTGCAGAGTCACTATAAAAGAGGGAAAAAATAAACCCACAACAATGTACTAAACTGCTGCCTTTAACTCTCTGAGTGCTTGTGTAAACTGAGGTGAGCTCACAAAGCAGAGCAGACCTTTAACACCTTCAAATTGTGCCTCTGAGTGGGGCTGGAGCAGTGCTGTGCCCCTGTGTGTGCACAGGGCTCAGCACAGCAGGGTCCTGCTCTGTGTCCCAGCTGCCAGGACACAGCTAAGAAATGTGAATGGGTGCTTTAAGGGTCAGTGAGGCTGATGGAGACTTGGCTGGGCCAGGATGGACACATCTGCTGGAATGTGCCCAGAGAAGGGCCATGAGGGCTGGAACTCCTCCTATGAGGACAGGAGCTCCTATGCTATGAGTACAGGCTGAGAAAGTTCAAGTTGTGCAGTTTGGAGAAGAGAAGGCTCCCAGGTGATCCTATTGAGGCCTTGCAGTGTTGAAGGGGGCTACAGGAAAGCTGAGGAAGGACTTTTTAGGCTGTCAGGGAGTGACAGGACTGGGGGGAATGGAACCAAGCTAGAAATGGGGAGAGTCAGCCTGGAGGTTAGGAAGAAGTTGTTCAGCATGAGGGTGGTGAGAACCTGGCAGGGGTTGCCCAGGGAGGTGGTGGAAGCCTGATCCCTGGAGGTGTTTAAGGCCAGGCTGGGTGAGGCTGTGGCCAGCCTGATGTAGTGTGAGGTGTCCCTGGGCATGGCAGGGGGGTTGAAGTTTGGAGGATCTTTGAGGTCCCTTCCAACCCTGACAGTTCTGTGATATCTGACCTGGGAAGATAAAGACAGAAAAGCATTTGAAATAGCAGTGATTGCTGCAAATTCAAATCAAAAACCTGCAAGTGAAGGAACCAAAAGAGATGGAGGAGTCTCTGCCTCTCATGGTACACCTGAATGAGGATGTAGAAAACAGGAGGAAGGAGGAGGAAACCTCAGTGTTGTGTTCAACTCAAGAGCCTGGTCCACAACCCATCCATAGCTGAGTTTAAAGAAAACCAAACATACATATGTCAGAAACTTTTGTCAACCATCATCTAAATCCTTTTCAGAGGAAGAATTCAAAGCACAGGATGGCACAGGACAGGCTACTGGGAAGAGGATTTCAACAGCTGTTTCTGCAGCAGCTGGAAGATGGGAAATGAGAGTGGATCTGAACCAGTGCTTCCACCACAGCAGAAAAATACAGAGCAGGTAGGGCTGAGCAAAACCACCCAAACAGCACACCTAAAGACAGTCACTGAGATATTTGAGTAGAGGTGAGGGAAAGAAGCATAGAATCATAGAATGGGAAGGTTGGAAGGGACCTCAAAGATCATCCAGTTCCACCCCCATGCCATAGGCAGGGACCCCTCCCACTAGTACAGGTAGTACTAGTAAAGAACAGGAGAGATGCTAAGCTGCAGGCTTGGCTGAGAAGGAAGTGTCAGACAAGGAGCTGCACAAGCCAGGCTGGGGGACTCAGGGTGAGTTTGCAGGGAAAGTGAAGGTCTCTGCTTCATTTGTGCCATTTCAGGACTGGGAAACAGGCACAGGAAGCAGGGAAGGAGCAGTCTGTGGCTATGGTAATGATGCAACAAGCACAACAACTGCACCCAGCTGCCCAGAAGAGAAAAGGATCCAAGAAAGGATAGAGGAGAAATCAAACTCCAGTAGCTTTCCTTCAGTGTTTCCCCAGGCACTGGGGGTCGGGAGGGGGGGGGACAGGCTCTGCTCACTGCTCCCTGGGATAGGACAAGGAGCAGTGGATGGAAGCTGCAGCACAGGAGGTTCCAGCTCAACACAAGGGGGAACTTCTCGAGTGTAAGGGTCCCAGAGCCCTGGCACAGGCTGCCCAGAGAGATTGTGGAGTCTCCTTCTGTGGAGCCTTTCAAGGCCTGTCTGGATGTGTTGCTGTGTGCCCTGAGCTGGATTGTCTGGTCCTGCTGTGGCAGGGGATTTGGCCTGGATGATCTCTTTGGGTCCCTTCCAACCCCTGACACCCTGTGAGCCTGTGAACTAAAAGCTGCCATGAATTACAGAGCTAGCAACATCTTCTTCTGTCCAGAGTGAAGCACAAGACAGACAGCAGTGCCTCACTGGAGGTGTTTATATGATCAATACCAGAAGCAGCTATGGGTGCCCCATTTTTTGATCCTCACTTCACTCTCCCAGCTGGCTACTTTGCTGGGTGAGGCAGTCAGGATTGCATCTTTTTGATAGTAAATACTTATTTTCATGTGCAAATTAAACCAGTCTGCACTTACATTTGCTTTCCTGAGGCTGGATGTGCCACCATACACTCAATCACAACCCAGCCTGTTCCAACACAGTAATTGCAGCCTGCTTCATGGGTAAAAAGTGCAATTTAAAGTGCAGAAACAAGCTGGAAAGAGGCTCAAGGCCTGATCCTCTGTGTGCCTCAAAAAGCCACATAATAGCTGCATTGTTGGCTTTAATAAATTCCCTATGGGGATTTCATAACCTCTCTAATGGGCTTCCACTAAATCCTGTCTTTGGCTTCTTCACCTCTCAGTGACCCTTGCTCTTCTGGCCATTTTGGTGCTGGGACTTCTGCTGTGAGATTCAAACTGGGACTTGTGCTGTGCCATGGACAGAGGAGTCAGTGCAGCCTCAGCAAGTGTGCAGCTGGCACCAAGCTGTGTGGCACAGTCGACTTGCCAGAGGGCAGGGATCCATCCAGAGGGACCTGGACACGATGCAGAGGTGTGCCCAGGCCAACTTCATGGCATTCAACAAGACCAAGTGTAAGGTCCTGCACCTGGGTAGGCACAATGCCAAGCACAGCTGCAGGTTGGGTAGGGAATGGCTGAGAGCAGCCCTGAGGAACAGGCCCTGGGGGTCTGGGGTGATGAAAAGCTCAACCTGAGGCTGCAGTGTGAGTGCAGCCCAGACAGCAACTGTGTGCTGGGCTGCAGCAAGAGCAGTGTGGGCAGCAGGGCAAGGGAGGGGATTGTGCCCCTTGGCTCTGCTCCCCTCAGACCCCACCTGCAGTCCTGGGTGCAGTTCTGGAGCCCCCAGCACAGGAAGGACATGGAAGTGTTGGAGCAAGTCCAGGAGGTGGCCACCAAGATGCTGAGAGGGCTGCAGTAGCTCTGCTGTGAGGACAGGCTGAGAGAGTTGGGGCTGTGCAGCCTGGAGAAGAGAAGGCTTCCAGGAGACCTTGGAGTGGCCTTGCAGGATCTGAAGGGGGCTACAGGAGGACTGGGGAGGGACTATTGACAAGGGCTGGGAATACCAGGACAAGGGGCAGTGGGTTTGAAGTGTCAGAGGGGAGATTGAAAGTGGATGTTAGGAGGAAGTTGTTTGCAGTGAGGGTTGCACAGGTTTGCCCAGGGAGGTTGTGGAGTACAGAATCACAGAAAGATATTGAAGCTCTTCCACAACCTCCCTAGAGGTGTTCAAGACCAGATTGGAAGAGGCCTTGGGTGACCTGTGCTAGTAGGAGGTGTCCCTACCTATGGAAGTTGATGCTTTGTTTGTGGTCATTACATTCAGGGATTTGGTCAGGCTGGTTGGTGGGTGTGTGTTGAATGTCTCCTTTGGGGGGTTGGAACTAGATGATCTTTGAGGTCCCTTCCTACCTAAACCATTCCGTGATTCTCCTACTCTTCTATTGGATCTCTTGGCAAAGCTTCCACTCTAATATGGTTTTGTTAATGCAGAATTGTCCAAATCCATCCAGATGAAAACATTCCCTGGTTTTCAGCAGTTACAAACCAGGCAGAGACCCTTTGTTTTATCCTCAATAAGAGCATGTTGCTTTTAACTGGAGAAGGCTTTCTGAGCTCCCTGCTGCCTGCTCAGCCACAGTTTGTTGCCCTTGGCTGATTAGCCACCTCAGCACTTTCTGCATCAACAAATGCTCAAAGTTCATTGGCACTTCTCTTGCAGAGGCTTCTGGAAGGTCACTAAGAAGCAACACTTCTGTGAGGCTGTGCTGAGATAGCATCCAGCACACACAAGGTTATTTAATTCATCACCTTTATTTAGTGGGCTTATAACTAAAACTACAAACTCTGCCTTCTGTGGACAGCTGATTGCTTTAAAGGCTGCCAGGAGACAGCCACAGCCTTTGAGCCATCCCAAACCTGCCATGACTTTGAGCACAGAGGGCTTGCTTCAGCTTTACCTGCACTCTAGCTGAGCAACCTTCTGTGGGTGGGTTTGGCTGTCCACTTCCCACAGGAGTCAGATCATCTGCAGCCTGGAACCCAGGCCAGGCTTGCTGAATGGTTCACAAAACGCTCACTTAGCCTGAAGCTGGGATTTGTGTTGTCTGGGATTTGTGTTGTCTGGGACAGATTTCAAGAGAGGCAGCAAGGTCTCTAGTTCTGAGTAGATGCCAGGCAGGTTGTGGAAGCTCTGAGCAAGTGCTGAAGCCTGTTTCAAACCCTATTTTTGAGTTGCAGGATTAGCAAAGGGGAAGCCCTGAGAACTGCAGTTCTCACCTAGACCCCTGAGAGCTGAAATTACAGCTCTTACTGCTTTTTCACCTGGGATCTGGCTGTCAGCTGAGGCTCATCTGCACAGGACCTCAGATTTGCAGATGTGTCCTAGGCTCCTGAGACAGCAGAAACTTTTCAGCTTCTGGTGACGATGCTTTAAAAACCACAAGGAGAAGCTCCTGCTCACAGGAGTTTCACTTCTCAGCCATCTCTCCAAGCTGCTTTCCAAGCTTCATGGTTTCTCCAGAGACACTGAGCTGCTTTACTGATAGTTTCCACCAGCAGCCAGCCTGGGAGCTGCCTGAACCATCACAATCCACACAAGGATTAAATGATGCATTAAAGCTCTGGTGCGTTTGCTCTGCCCAAGCATTGCAGCACTCTCTTGGGCTCTGATTTCCCCACCCTGTCCTGAGCCCTCCTTCAAGTTGTTCAGCATGAGGGTGGTGAGAGCCTGGCAGGGGTTGCCCAGGGAGGTGGTGGAAGCCTGATCCCTGGAAGTGTTTAAGGCCAGGCTTGGATGAGGCTGTGGCCAGCCTGATGTAGTGTGAGGTGTCCCAGGGCATGGCAGGGGGGTTGGAACTGGATGCTCCTTGTGGTCCTTTCCAATCCTGACTGATTGTGTGATTCCTTATGTTTTGCCTGCAGGATCAAGGTCCTTCTCAATCTGAAGCCATATGTGGTACTGACCTGTGTGGGAGCACATGGGCCAGGGGAATTTACCAGTTCAGCCTCTACACAGTGACTTAGTGGCAGAGACTGGCAAGTTGGATGGGAGGATGAGCTTGAAAACATTGTCAGTCTTAAGGTGAGTCCTGCTTTGTGTCATTAGCTGAGTGCTTTGCTCAGGGGAAAAAAAAACCTGACTGATCCCAGTATAAATCAAGCATCACCAGTGAAAGGTTCTTCATATTGGGTTTATTCACCCATTTCCCCTTAGCCCTCTTGCTCCAGGCTCTCTGAGCAAGAGAGCTGTGTTCTTTGGCTGGCTGTGAGGCAAAGAGGTTAATGCTGATGACTACACAAGGTTCTGCAATTAGACAATTTCTTTTGTAGCACACTGTAGGTGCCAAGATGACCTCAGAGGCCTTTTTTCTGCCATTGCAGAAACACATTGGCCAACTTTGCTCAGCAGCTGTGCAGTAGTGCTCCCTCCTAAATGGGCTGATTATAAATTGCAGCAGCTACCCCAGGATATTCCCAGCACTTTGCATTGCTTTTTTTTTATCCACAGCAACTTACTTTCTTTCCTCCCTTCCCTCTTTTCCCTTGCCTCTGAGGGCTGCTTTGCAATATGTGCCAGCTGATGGGAAGGTAGATGGGGGGAGAGAATAGAAGTTGTGGTTTAGGGCTTCATGTGAAGATAACTCTGCTCTTTTTCTCAGGAAACAACAATGGGAAGGGAAGGGAAGGGGAATGGGAAGGGGGGGATGGGAAGGAGAATGGGAAGGGGAGGGAAGGGAAGTGGGATGGGAAGGAGGATGGGAAG
>VWZE01012080.1:105452-133621 GCA_013396675.1 Eubucco bourcierii | reverse complement strand
ATAATTAAAGTAATAGTCATCATTTCTTCTAGCGTAGAAAACTACAGTCCCCATATCAGAGCTGTGTGGAAAATAAATGAGGTTATGATAATTGCCAGATAGGGAGCACACGGGCTAAATAAAGTGTTGAAGCTGTTGTCTCTTGTGGAGCTCTATTTCATCCCCAAATCTGCATTCTCTATTCTCTTGTGTGTATATAATGGAAATACTTCTCTCCTGGTGCCGCCTGCTTAAGGCAGCAGGAGGCTAAGGAGGTATGCAGGGTTTTCTCAAGCCACTGGTAGAGGGAACTCAGAGCAGATAACTGCAATCGAACTTTTCCTTGGAAGTTTACCTTTTCAGTCCTTTAATTGCTTTGGTGTACCCTCAGCTTGCTACCAGAATCATCCCTTCACTTACTTTTACTATATTACACGATCATAGAATCATAAAATGGTCCGGGTTGGAAGGGACCTCCAAAAGCCTCCTAGTCCAACCCCTCTATGCAGCAAGCAGTAGCCATCCTCAGCCAGATCAGACCGCCCAGAGCCCTGTCAATCCTCACTTTGAATATCTCCAATGATAGAGTCTCAACAACCTCCCTGGGAAATCTGTTCCAGTGTTCCACTACCCTCATGGTAAAGATCTTGATCCTTATCTCAGATAACCAGCAAGGTAGCATAAAATGTGCAAGTTTTGTCTAACCTTGAACCATAGGGCCTATTTAGCAGCTGTATTTCAGCATTCCTTCACCTTGGTTTTTATCCAGTGTATGTTCTGACAGACTATGCCACATATTTACTGTTTGGCTACCTACAGCAATGCACATGCACCTTTATTGATTCCCTAATCTGTCACAATCCTGTCATTGTCTGGAGCTATTCCATCACACAGGTGACATTTGTTCAAGGCATTTGGTATATATTTCACAATTAATCCTGCTTGACTTTGCTGAACAAAAGGCCTTTGTTCAGCAGTCTTTCAGCATCACCCAGTATTGCTCAACGTTATTCTCTCTGTTTAAAAGTCCCCCGAACACCTTAGATTTTCTGCAGTTACTACATCTAACATCATTCACATCCATACCTACCACCAATCTCTTCAAAACAGGAGCAGATCTGTAGCTATTTGCGATGCAAACATTTGGACAAGCTACGGATAATCAGGCTCAACATTTTGGTAAGGAACATAAAACTGACACACTGGATCAGAGCAAGCAACAGCCCAGGTGAGTAGCTCATTTCTAGCTTGCTGTCTTTTCGTAGTTCAAATGATGACAACAAAGAGGAAATGCTCTTGATGTAGAGATGCCACCATCCAGGGGACTGCTCAGTTTCCACTTGACCTGCCAGTCACCCTAGAGGAGTGTAGCTGCAATGAACCACAGAGCCTTGTGAGTATCTGTTTTATGTAACTGAAGACAAAAAGCCCCATATATAACCCAAAGCTCAGTGGGGCTTGGGAGTCTGAAGAACTGACTGCAATTCCTACCCAGGTGACAGACTATACATAGGATCTTAAGCAAGTCTTTTAAACTCATCTGGTCAAATGGAAGTTCTTTACAATTACAACAGTGAAATACTGGAACAGGTTGCCCAGAGATGTGGTGGAGGCCCCCTCCCTGGGGACATTCAAGACCAAACTCAATGTGGTTCTGATGTAGTTGGGGGTTGTTAGGCAAGATGACCTTTGAAGGTACCTTCCAACCCAGCACATTCTGTGATTTTGTGAATTTATTCTTTTTTTTTCAGTCATAACGCAGCTATTATTAAAGCTGTATTGAATGTGTGTAAGAAATAGGTTGAGAATTTTGTTCTCTGCTTGCTAATATAACCTCACAACATCTGCAGCTTTCTCCTTCCCATCCAGGATGGTTAGTTACCAAGGTTTGAATGCTGCAGTAAGCCAAAATTTAGCAACTACTTAAAAATAAGGTTACAGTGAACTAATCTAACAGACGGCCAAGCAAAGTGCTTTGAAACAACTGTTGGTGGTTGCACATCTCCCATCTCCTCAAGAATTGTATACAGTCATTCATGATACAGAATGGAGAGCCTGGATCCCATTTAACCCAGGTAGCTGGGATATCAGAACAGGTCACAGAAGATTCAGGGACAGAAAAGCTTCATCCTGAAATACAAGAGCTGTCTTAAAGGCCATGTGAAACAAACGTCTCAAAAAGACATAACATGGGACACATCTTTCATTTTTGTCATACAATAACCATGAAGAGAACAGAATTGGAAACCAAGCTTTTTCTTCTTCTGCAATTCACTTGCTTCAGTTAGAATACATATCTGCTTCAAATACACATTTATACTTGTGGAGGATATACTTCCGAAAGTAACACCAGTGTGGAAATTATTTAAAAGAACTTTCAAGGTGCTATCCAATACAACAGTTTGTTACTTCCAAGTAGAGACAGAAGAAGTGATTCATAGAATCATAGAATAGTAAGGCTGGAATGGACCTCAAGGACCATCTAGTTCCAACCCCCTGTCATAGGCAGGGACACCTCCCACTAGTACAGCTCACTAAAGGTTTCATCCAATCTGGTCTTGAACACCTCCAGGGAGGGAGCAGCCTCCACCTCCCTGGGCAACCTGTTCCAGTGTCTCACCACCCTCACTGGAAAGAACTTCCTCCTAACATCCAGTCTAAACCTCCCTTCTGCCAGTTTAAACCCATCGCCCCTTGTCCTGTCATTGCAAGACCTTGTAAATTGTCCGTCCCCAACCTTCCTGTAAGCCCCCTTCAGATACTGGNTGCACACAGTACTCCAGGTTCAGTAAGCCATTGGCACCGGGAATCTATTAGCTTATTTTCCTGTCAATTTGAGGAGTTTATCTGCATTATTAGGAATTTGGTTCCTAATTACCATGTGATTTCAAGGAATTCCACTAATTTTAAAATGTCTTCTTTCATAAAATGTACAAAATGTGAAGAGTTCAATTATCACCCTCCACTTCATAAGGACAATGAGCGAGCCAGCCTGCCTGTTTATAGTAGACTTCTAAAAGTTAGAAACATTTTTAGAAAGAAAACTTTAATCCACTAATGTTTGAAAGGTGTACATACAAGTTGTATGCAAGCCAAGCTCAATTTAAAATTTTGGACTTGGCTTTGTTTTAGGTTTTGTTTTTTCTTTAAAAAAAAAAAAAATGAAAAACCTTCAGACTACAAAATCCATAGAGATGTATTTTGCTTATATTTTTCCAGCAGTGGAGTCTCCCTGGAATTGGAGAAGTGCCAAAAGCCCTCGATTTCCACACATCTTGAGCTCAGCAATGGAAATCTTTCTACAGTCACTTTATGAAGGTCACTTTTGAAGTCTTTCCTATATTACAAATATACTAAATGCACCAAAATTCATTTTCTCTAAATAAGATGGTATTCATCAAATCTTCAACCTATTATCCCACATTCTCTTTTCAAACAGGCATGTCAATAAAACAGTATCATTAATCAATCCAATAGATTTTGAGTGTATCCACAATGAATCCACCCTGCAATAATTTATCTTGAGTCATTTAAGAGCTACTATCTTAATGTTAGGAAAAGAAAAATTATTATTTTTATGTATTTCTCCTCTCCTTAAAGCACCTTGGATAAAGGTTAAGCATCATAAAGGAACATAACTGGCAGCTGTATTACAGCAACAAAGCCTGAATAAAAATGACTGATCAATCCAAAGAAGAAAATACAAAAGACATTACTCCATATAAACTACATAGAAATTCACAGATTGCACTGGGCTGGAAGGGTCCCTTCAAAGGTTATCTTGTCCAACTCTTCTGCAGTGAGCAGGGACACTTCCAAGTAAATCAGGCTGTCCAGTGCCTTGTCAAGTCTGATTTTGAGTGTTTCCAGGGACAGGGCCTCAACCACATCTCTGGCCACCTGTTCCAGTATTTCAGCACTCTCACAGTAAAGAAGTTCCTCCGTCTGCTCAACCTAAATCTACCCTGCTTCAGTCTAAAACCATTGTGCTCTTCCTATCACTCTATGTCCTTCTAAACAGTTCTTCCCTAAAGACTTCTCTTGTCCTTCCACACAAAGATTTTAACTCCAGGAGTTTTCAACTGTATCAAATGTACCATAGCAATTGAACAAGCAGACAGGGTGCGAAAACAGTAGATAGGGAGAACACCTACATTCCTCCCCTTTTAAAATCTTGTTCTCTAGATTACCTAAGCACTTAAAATTGTATCATTTTACAAGCACTGTTCTACTAAGTTATATAGCAAGAAAACCACTGGAAATTATGACCTAGAAACTGGTATGTGGATTTCCCTGCTAGTATCCACAGAAGCTGCCACAGGAAGAGACCCCAGGACTCTCTCCTCCCTCTTTGCATGAGGCAGGAATTAGCAATTCCTTTCCAGAAACTATGCCCATTACTTTTCCTCCTCAATATATGCTGCATTACCTCTCTTGGATGAATCCCAGCTATGTCATACTGCAACTCAGACACTTACCAGCTCATTTTAAAAGCTTGTTTTCCTTCATGAAGAGGTTGTGCCTGAAATACATTTGACACTTAAAAATATCATAAATCAATACAATCTGATCAAATGCCACCAAGCAAATTCCTAGCTCCAATTAAAAGAAAGAAGGTTTACCAAGAGACAGTTTCCAGTGGTCGTATAAAATACATGTCTGACATCAAAGCAACTTAGTGCCTTTGAAAGGTGCTGAACAGCTGAGTGCTCTCAGCTTTTACCAATTTCAGAGTCAAGGACACAGTATCAGCAGTATTCGCCTGAAAATATATTTAAACATGTAAAATAAGCTACACATACAGGTATGTGTATAGAATAGAACTAAGATGACCAGCTTCACAAAGTAGAGGATCACCTGCATGTGAGTAGCAAATCACTTTTCCAAAAGCTAACCAAACAGTCTGTAAGAAGCATCTCAAGCCAGTATTCCTTTACACATGAAGGCACACAACCTCTGTGTCTAACCCTCCTGATACTGTAAGATCACCCTAAGAGGCTTCCCCAAAGTAACTTTTAGTTATATCCTTTAGTTTGTTAAAACCAATTCTCTTCAATGTATTGTAGCGAGGAAGACTGGCTGGGATATGTCTGGCATCAATGACAGCACCATGAAAACTGAAAAATTACACCTAAAAGAGTTTAATAAAGAAATTATCAACACTATATCATTGTTTCATACCATTGAGCCTGAAAAACAGCTTGCCACTCCATAATGCTCTTTCAAAGTACTACTATAAAAAAAAATAAGATGTATTAATGATAGATGGTAATTTACAACACCAGTGAGCCAGTTAAAAGACAAACACTTAAGAAGAAAAACATCATAGTGTGCACTAACAAGATAACACCAAATAATAGGCAACGCTGAAATACAATGAAAGAGGAAACAAGGGCTGTAAAAACATTTCCTGACAGCAAACCACACAAGAAGTCTTCCATGGGAAGCAATGGATGCCAATTTTCATGATATTTAGACTGGACAATAATGTTTTAAAAAAACAACCTGGAAGGAGAAAAGAGGGGAAGATGAAAAGTTTGGTCACATATATAGATAAAGAACATAAAGATCTGACGAATTACCAAAAGTAAAATTGGAAATTTGGGAACAGCCCATAAAATTAGGAGCAGGGGCAGAGAAGGGTAGAAAAATTCTGTCTCTAACATTTCTGATTTCTACATAATTTCCCCAACTAGATAAAAGAAAGCAACAAGCTTCAAGTAGAATTAACAACCACACACAGAGGCAATAAATATAGATTGAAAGTGGAACATTTAATAAGAAAATAAAGTCCTTCTTTTCTTGCAAATGGAGGAAGATGACAATTCAAAAAACAAAAAAAACCCCATAGCAAACAATATTTGTAATATATGGTTTCTCTAGGCTACAGAAATCATTGTGAGGTGCTGTATACTGCAGAGTTTTATGACATTTTTTGGCAGAGTTCATGATTAGAAGATTACATAAGCTGTTTATTACTTGCTGCAGCCTATGGAGCGCAAAAAATGAACTGGTCATTTAATTTACACTAAATTTGTACCAGATAGCAGAAAAAAAGCAAAGCAACTCACTGAAGACAGAGCAAGCACTAAAATGCTGCAACCGAGAAAAACAGCACAATTTTCCAATACTGTGTTGCACAGAGCAAAGAAATAATTTGGCAAAAGACAATTAGTACAAAAAGAAGCTCTCAATGTCTGCCTGGACCCATGGATTAATGCCTAGCAACAGAAATGTCTGCATGGATATTCACATGCACGCATGCATGAGCACAGCGGTTGTGGATGGACAAGGGAAGAGTTTCAGAATGGTATGGTGGAAAGGAGAAAAAGAATGGCAATTCAGTTTTCATGTTTCCCTAAAGTCTCAACTAGAACTAATCAAAATTAATTCATCTGAATGTCTTTGATGGCCAAAAATTTAGTCACACACAGTCTGGCTGTCCAAATGAATGGTGAGAAAAGGGTTCACATCAATCAGCTTCATCTAAGAAGATTGGCACGACTTCAGTAGGGATTGACAGAGTTCAGTGCCTGCCAGACTGATGAGCCAAGCACCAAGTTGAAAATGTTCCGACTATTCATAATGACATTGCAGTCATGAGCCTTTGATTAATTAATTCAGGAACTAATGCTTTCAGTTACAGTAAGAATATTCGAGGTAGCTGTTTCTCAACCTTTACAGTATATGAAATTCACATCCCACTCCTGCACTCAGGCATGCATGGGCACCATTACTGGAAGGTTTTTGACTGTTGATACACATGCAATCCCAGTTCCTCCCCTACCTCAAACAGATTGCTTTCCTAGAAAATAAATAAAACTATGTAAATTTTCAGTGCCTTGTCTTTGAGAAGTTTTGGTAAATGAGCCTTCTTCAAGCCACAAAAGATACATTTGTCTTAATTGTTACTAATAACGTTATCTTCCAGCACTCTCCAAAAATCTCCGACCAACTGCAGGGCCCTTGCACAGCACTGTTAGAAACGTTGCTAGGTAGCATTACACATGCAGATAATTAACAGCTAAAAAAAAAAAAAAAAAAAAAAAGGTTGATCATTTTATAGCATTATTGTTCAGACAGGAGAAAATTCATTTTCATTAAATTAAGACCTTTCCACTCATTCTTAGCCCTAAATCTGGTTAGAGGAAGGCAAGGTGTTTGCTATATTAATGTATTCCAATTAAACAAAATTGGGTAACACAAAGAGGAAACTTAAACAAGTTGCACTGAAGTTAAGAGGCTGCTGCTACACTTTCCTGTAACTGCAGTCAGTCACACCTACAGCACCTAACAGAGAAGTTGAAGGATGCAAGACATTACACAGATATTGGACTGGCAAAAAAGTCCCTGTGCTAAGCTCTTCCCAATCCATCTCACTACTATTATCCTTGTATTTGAACAAAGTAACCAATACAATCTCAACCCCAAAGTAGCTGTCATTTCTTTCTTCCACTGTATATCACTTATGCTGCTTTCTACACCATGGTGCTTTACTAATGCTGCACAGAAAGCCATTTTAAGTGAAAGCTACAATGTTGACAAACAGTAGAAATATCAGCATATAACAGCATCAAGGAAAATAATACAAATTTGGGAGAAATTATTAAACTACCTTCATTCTCTAGCATTTACTTTGCACCCTAAGTGTATTGATTTTTTGAAATTCCGTGTTTCAAAAACAAAGACTTGTATGGATCTTGCTGGAACAAAGTCAATCATCAGCCAGGCTGCTGTCTGTGTGAAAGGAGAAATTCAGCTAGAGTCAGACTTGTGCTGCTTTGACATTAAAGTGAGGAAGCATTTCCCTACTTTTTATGGCCTCTTAAGCAGTTTTTTGTTTTATATTAAGCTTCAGCTGGCAGAAAACCATTAAGCCCCAAAGCACAACATAGTGGCATGAACAGCCCCTAAAGGCCACATACAGTGAATGCCTAATGGAAATACAGCCAGCAACCATGGATGCAGTAAACATACTGAATAAAAAAATTACACAATTCTCCACATAGCAATTGTTTTGTAAGGGACACACAAAAACTAGGAGGCCTATTACAAATTAAAAGGTGTGTTTATAGGATTGAGGCTGTTCACAGTTTTAAATTTTGGGTTAGAAAGTTGCAGTTTTACTCCTGTTGCGAGTAAAATATTTCATTGACTGTTTTCCTCTCCTCAGCACCACAAAGTATGACCTTTAGGACATTCTACCTCAGTTCAAGGGATTTGGCTGCACTTCTCCCTTTCGTCACTCTTTCTGAACTGAAGGTTACATAATTCATCTCCATCTGCAAAGTCTACCGATGCCTACAGGCAGAAAACTGTGTACCAAACAACAACAGGTGGAGAAGAATACTTCCTTTTAAATGTTCCTAAAGAAATGGTCTGCAGTAGTTTCTTCCAGGAAACAAGAGGGTCTGCAATGCCAGTATCTAATATTGAAATCAACTTAAGAAGAAAACAAAATAAAAATACCACAGCACCATTTATTCCAAAGCAGAAGGGCATGGACAACACACTCAAGGAAACAGTAAGAGTGCTAATTTTAACTGCATTACTGAGATTGAGCAAGCCTTGATGCAAGTGAGACCGTTGATAACTAAAGAAAAGTCATCTTATCAAAAATGCCTGTACACAAAACTCATTCAATTTTGACCATCCATAGGGTGGTACCTTCCATTAAACCGGTAGCAGCTGATATGGAGAGAAGACTTTTGAAATTGTTCCTCCCACCTATGCTGCTGTCACTGTCACGCACTTTAGCTTCCCTGATTCTGGGCACAGTCACCTCTATGAAAGCTAAAAAGTTTTGCAAATTGACTAACGAGATTAGCAAATCTGCGCTTGACTTGTTCAATAAGGTGTTGATGCATGCAGATATATTTGCCGAAATTACTTCATCTAAGAGGCATCAAATCTCACCGGAGCACCTTCTATTTTCAGTCCCTAATCCCTAAACCTTTCTAACCTGCACATAACGGGGGGAGGGGGATGGAAAAAAAAAAATAGCGAAAAAAAAAAAAAAGGAGCTGAAAAGGAAGGAGAGGAGATAATGATGCCCGCTGCGAAGGCAGCCGATCAGGCAGTGCCTCTCCCAGCCCCTGCACACACAATCAGCACCAGCTGTAGGCCAATTAAACCCAGCCGCTCACAGGTGTTCATAGAAATGACTAACACAAAAGAAATTCACACTTCAGAACTGCAATATTTAAAAGCTTTGAGGTGGAACCAAGAAAGATAAAAGCCCGAATTAAGTTTATTGCCACCTTGTGCTTCACTCTAATGCAGGTTTTGAACAGGGCTTCCCATTGGTATTAAAAGTTGGATGAACATCTGCATTTAAAATACAGGAAACTGAGCACGTGAAATGCTTTTAGAACACCAGTTGCCATAGTAGATAGGGGGCTTTAGTATATGTTCATTTATTATTATAGTTGTATGGCAATATGGTAAAATATATTTGCCAAGTGGGCAATACAAGCTCAACTCTAAGTCAACATAATATGCTAGATTGCTTAGATTTTCATAAATATTTTTGGTGCTTATTTTCCCTAAGCATAACTCTCATTTCCCAATATAACAATTTGGTTAATTTTTAATGAGAACAAAACCATGGTAAGATCGTCTCATGGCCTCTTACGTTTAGATTAAAAACCACAAGAGAGGAGAAAAAGAAAGAGAGAGGCAGCCCCTTGATAACTCTCCTTGTTCTCTTAAGCAGTTGAATGACAGGAACTATCCAGTAAGTGAATTCTTTCCCTCTCTCTACAGAGCAGCAAACAAAGTATTTGTAAAATTAATTTCTCTTTATGGTCCTATACCAAAAATATGTATACAAATTAACATCCAAATGTCTTTAATTCCCATATGTCTATTAAGCAGCAATTCTCCATAAGGCTGTTTAGCTATCCAAACAGCAGCCTAAAATTATTATCTCTACAAGCTTTCCATAACTTATCACTCAGTTCCTATGAAAAGCCATTAATTTTGGCTTCTCTGTATCTTGGTCTCACAGGAAATATTCTGCAAAGGGATGTAATAAAAATGTGATTTCTGCCATCATTTCATTAAAATTCCCTGTTAAATTTCTATCTGAACAGCGTACATAATATAAAAAAAAAACAACTTAGGGCTCTTATTAATGGTGCTGTTCCTTATGATATAGTCTTTAAAAAATAATGAAGACTATTTCTTACTTGCAAGAATATTGTTCATTTTTCATTCCTATTAAAATTTAATCAGGAAGTTGTTTAAAAATGTTTAAGTTTCATTACATCTCAACATCTTAAGGGGACAGTTAGTTCGTTCATGAGCAGGAATGCTGCCACTCATCTGTCTCTTCCACAGATACCTCAGCATTGTATCTCTCAAGTTTATCTATGACTAAAGACATCCATTTGCAACAGTTTACTATTTACCCATCTCATCAAGGCACGGTGCTATATCAAGACCTTCAGCTCCATGGGTGGAGGATGACAGAGTACAGAGAAGTAAATATCCTCCAATTCACAATGCATTTGAAGGCTGGTGAGAAGAGAATTGAAAGTTTTGATTGAGGTTAGGGGGTTTTGTTGTAGGCTGTTTTGGGTCATTTTTAAACTTAAGGATTGAGGTGGGGTAGAGGTGTATTTTTGCAGAATTGAAGTAAACAAATCAATGCAGAAAATTGTGGTTAATGCATCATAAAAAAAACCCTACACCATACTAAAAAGCTACCAAGTCTTCAATATGAGAGCATTCTTAGCAACCACTCTACCAACATGCAAACTGGAATTGTTCATCTGAAATTGGAGAGCCAAGTTGTGTAGCTTAGTCTATTCTCAAAAGTGAAAAACCACACAGCTCTCCCCACAGCCTTTCATAACAACACAAGGTTCTCTCATATTTCAAGAACTTTTTAGGTGGTACCAGTGGTCTGACTTTAAAAGACCTTCTCTCTGCTTCTTTACCCCAAAATACCCAGTGATGAGACAAAGGCCCACACATGTTCTGCAAAGTTCCAGCTACTTCACTGGTTCTGTTGCAAGGGCACAGCACTCAGGGCACAATCCTGCCCTCCGCTTCAGTAGTAGTCAATGCACTTAAATCAAGAGAACTAGGTATTCTGAGGCAACACTGAGTTAAATGAACTGACATCCACCAAGAAAACTAAAATTAAACAATCAGAACTAGGACATGCATCTGTCTGCAAACATTGTGTTTAAGCACTTTCTACAATCAGGTCCTTTATTCAAGTGCTTAATTTTAGACATCTAAGTATAAAGATTCTGGCCCATACATTTAATGGAAGCACACAATTGCCAATCTGAGAATGTTAAACCTAATTTTAGTTTTTCTTTGCATACTTGTTTTTCACACAATTTCTGCAACTGAATAGGAAAATATCTGTGATATTTTCTGGACTGTATTCACAATACTCATTTAGTTGTTGCATTTCGTGTAGTTATTAAGCCTGCTCCAATGGATTGCAGCTTTTTTCATTACTGCCAGGGAGACCAAAATTTCATTCTCAGCAAAGTACTTTCTGGCAAATTTTTTCAGTCCTCAAAATACTGCTATTAAATTTAATGTTAATACATTGTGATGTGCACACATCCTAAATTAGAAATTAAAACTTCCCCGAAAGTCTTCCCTTTAGATCTTTTTATGCAATTATTATCCAGCTATTGTGCTACAGGCAAACTTTTGAATTTTCTTCCTCATGTAGATAGTTTCATAACAGGGATATATTGATTTAAACTAGTTTCATTACTACTAATGCTCTGCTAAATTTTAAAGACAATGCAATATTGAACAGAATAATGTGTTCTATTAATAAGCATGCTATTGAAATACTGAGCAGATTTATTGCATTTGGATGTTCAAATAAACACTAAGATCATGTTCTATAAATCATCTCCTGCCTAAAATGGTGACTGAAATGGGATTTGATTTTTTTTTTTTTTAAGTAATAAAAACAATGAAAACTCGATTGAAAAATTAACCAGTGGGTTTTAATAAAAAAAGTATTCTCTAATCATACATGTTTGGGCCTTGTTTAAAGCAGTATTTATTCCCAAAGGTACAAAGGACCTCTAAAAGCACTGGTTGTAGCAACTGTATAAGGAAAGAAGTTTGAAAAGAGATTCAAGCTCCATTTTGTAAATGAAATAAAGCAGAGATGGCGAAACTTTAAGTCCACACTGCACAGGGCTTGCTTCTTGCATGCATACTTAAGCTGGCTCAGAAACCAGAAGCTAAGTATCCATGTCAGTGCAGTATCTGCTTGAGCCTGCTAATTAAGCTTGCTGAGAAGAACTAATTACTGATGCAGCTCTGCTGCTTCTGGGAGCTGATCTAATACCACTATGCAGTACAGCGTATCAGCCCATTTGGAGCAGGCTGAGGTACCTGACCAAAGCAGGGCACAAGCATGCCCTTAAGTAATTCATTTCTAATATCAAACAACAAATACAGATTCTGTTTCTTAAGCAGTGACCCAGCATGTGATCTCCCACAGGCCCCCTCCTCTGTGCCTCATCTGCCACACACAGAAAACACTCTCACAAGAGTGCATAAGCAGGGAACATCTTACTGAAAGACAAGAAAATAAGCACCTCCTGAATTCTAGCATAACTGCAACCGAAGGTTTGCACACACTGAAATCTTCTTCATTAACTCTGCAACAAAGCACCCTCACTTCCTGAATTTTTGATTGCCATAAATATCATACTAAACACTCAGGTTAAAAGAGAATGCTTTAAGCCATTTTCCAGCACAGATTTCAACTGCCATAAAACATTTGCTTCCTATCTTGCTCTAACAGTTCTCCATAAGAATACTGCTAAAATTACATGGGAATCCAAGCTGAAGGGGGAAAAAAGCAAGATTGTAATCAGAATTGCGAGCCCTGCTAGGGCTAACAACAACTGCTGCTTACTACTGCTAGAAGATAACAGCAAGGCAGGCACAGAGCACTGCTGTGCACTCAGCAAGCTCACATGGCAATATGCTCCTGTGGTCATCCTGTCTTTCCATTTCTGCTACCACGACTACATTTCCCCCTCCCCCTCCTTTCTCTGCCACCTCTACTCAAACTGTAAGCTTCACATACAGGAACTGTCTTTTACTTACATGTGCAGCATCTGCCTAAATTACTCAAAGACTGACAACTCTGCTCCCTTCATTTCCCAGCATCTCTGCAGTGACATAAATAAACTAGAAAATCACTGAATTTTGTTTCTAGTCTATTACAGCAGTTCAAAAACCCTAGTAGCTCTCTCAGTGAGTTGTACATATTTCCAGGCTCAGGACCATGTTGCCCAGAACAGCATCATGCTGAGCAGAACAACACCATCAGCTTCTCTGATGATGTTACCACCTGACTGCCTATTAGAGAGGCCTGTATGCTGCTGCAAGCATCAGGCTGCGCTTCTGCAAAATCAGCATGGGCGAGAAGCTTCTGTCTTCCTTTAATATTCATGCTGTACCTGGCAGAATAAAGGTTGGGCTTCTAAGCACTATCACAATACAACCAAACCAAATATTTTTTTACAGCCTGCCATTTCTGCTTGCTTATACTGTGTGGCCTACAAAGGGTTATGCATATAACACTGATAGGTTACACAGGATCACAGGATGTTAGGGCTTGCAAGGCGCCTCTGGAGATCAAGTTCAACCCTGATGTCAGAGCAGGATCATATAATCTAGAGCAGGTTGCACAGGAACACATCAACGCAGTTCTTGAAAGTCTCCAGAGAAGGAGATTCCACAGCTTCCCTGGGGGGCCCGTTCCAGTGCTCTGTGACCCTTACAGTAAAGTTCTTACTCTTGCTAAGGTAGAACTTACTTTCTGTGCTGTAGTTTATATCCATTGCCCTTTGTCCTATCACAAGGAGCAAGTGAGAAGAGGTTGTTCCTTCCTTCTTGAAGGAAGGAGCTCTCATATATTTATAAACATCTATTAAATCCCCTCTCAGTCATCTCCAGACAAAAAAGCCCCCAGGTCTCTCAGCCTTTCCTCATAAGTTATTCTAAGTCATTATAGCTATTATCTTCTTAGAAAGAGCATTTTAAGAATGTTTGAGGAATTAAAGGACTTCTTTTTATTAATATTTCAGTAAAACTATGAGTAGTACTCCCTCCTGATGTAGGAAAAGCTTGTTTCAACTCAGTAATCCAGCGTAACTACATTCTCAGATCCCAATGTGCCTTCAACATCTTGTAGACATAAAACTAGGCCATGGTCAAACTCTAATCCAACCTTCACTACTTCAGCAGAGATCTTTCACTGCCTAAACAAACTTTCTAATTATGACTACATGAAAATCCCTGCCTGCCAGGTATTAAATCATTATAATCCCAGTACTGATTAAGTGTGTTTTAAAATGTTGCTAACAATTAATGTCATCACAATTTCTCTTTGACCTGTGCTGCAAACTTTCTGTTGTTCTTCCAATCGTTTTTACTGTCTACCCTAGCCAAACCCCCCCTCTGCAGCCTACCACAGAGGCATAAAAGGCTTTTTGCTGTTTTTTTTCCAGTGCTTTCACCTTTGATGAGCAGCTGAACTTGGCGAACTCATGACACCTACTGTGTACAAAAGGCATATACCCTCACTTATAAGTAAATGTCAAAGTTTCTTCCAAGTTTGAGAGAAATATCAAATATGGATCTCCACAAAACCCTCTTATAAACACTATATCCACTTATATACAATCTCCATAACACTTAATAGAGAAGATTACTCTCTCAAGAAACAATAATCTGGATGAACTCTTGTTCTGGGAGTATCTACTAAGCTAGCATTACCATAGTCCATAAATATCATGAACAGAGAATGGCTGTCATCTCCCTGTTCCTCTGCTATAACACATCAATGTGTTTCTGCATTTTTTGTTCTGTTCATTCCAACCTCATATTCCCATTTCCTGTGAACTGCCATATAATGACTTGAATGCTCTAGGTATACATTACCTAAACTTCAGAGGTCTTCAGTTTATCTTCAATCATGCCATAATAAAATATAATATAATCTATGATGGCTTATCAAGCACATTATTTGCTGCCTACAGTCAGAACTCTTCTGAACTATATCCTAAAAACAAGGATTAAGCACTTCACGTGTTACATAAGAGGTCTTTAGCAAATCACTCAATTTTCCATGCGCTCACCCTTTTCAGGTGACATACTTCAGGATTAATTCTGCTGCTCCTACGCTGTCTGAAACAACAATGGAGATTACCAAGTACTCACTTGCATGAAAGGCCAAAATAGGCCTAAAATGTCCTGGTTTGTCCAGACATGTATTTTGCTCTCCCTCTCTTCTGCTGTTGGGAGAAGCAAGGGCAGGAAAGGAAGACAAAGGCCTGATACCACCGAGTCTCCTTCCCTCCTTCCAAGCTTGGGTAGCTGCACATGTTTGTACATTTGTTTGTGTTCTGCCCTAAAAAGATAAAAGTAAGCCCTGACTTTACCTAATATGGTTAAGTTTGGCAAACTGCCATTCTGATTGGCTGATGTGTGGTCAAAGAGCCATTAGTCTTGGGATCATTGATAAAAACAGATGAGTGGGTAAACAAAACATGCTTATGCCAGTGCTCTGCCTTATTGTGTTTCTGCCTCATTGCTCTACACTGTTATAACCTGTCATGCTCTGTCTGCTACATAAGACCTGACACTTTGGGCTTATATACCTGGAAACTGCCTTGTCTCAAGTTTAACAGGGAATAGGCATTAAGTGCTTTCAAGGGATAGGCTGACTTAGCCAGTACGACATTGTGGTTGTCTGCACATCTGCAAGACATCCTGACTGAACCTCTGCAAACCTCTGTGCCAAGTCTGGAGTCGTCAAAGAGGAAAACAGGATCAGTCAGAAATCGTCTGCCTCTCTCCCAGCACCCTGTTAGAGCCTGGGAAGATTCAGAAGTCTTAACGGCTATCAAGACACCAACAAAACTTCCTGCAGGTGTTTGGGTACTGTCTGGAAGCTGCAGTTAGCCCCGGGAATCCAGAGATAAGATTTGTGAGTAAATATTCAAAAGCCTCTTTGCAAAACTCTGTAGAACTCTTAACTGAATCCACCTGCCTTCTGCCTTAAGCAGAAAGGAATTTCTCGAGTCCCTCTGGCGGACAAGTGGTATGACCGATCAGAAGAACCTCGTTCCTGTGCTAAGAGTTTAATGTTAGTTATATTATTCCTAGTTATTTCTTAAGTGTTCTAGGTTCTGTTTTTCCCTCCGTGTAATGCTTTTCATGACCATGCAAAGAACCTCATTAAAAACAGGTAATGCAGTGAGATTAAATGTATTAATATCAAAATTAATAAACTCTATGAATTTTTAAAAATAAATCCCACCCATACTCCCACATACACCCACACTCCCATGTCACCACACTCACTGGTCAGTAGTTTACATCTTAGCCAGCACCACTGCCTGCTGCTAATGCTTCGATTTCCAGGAGCAGGTACAATTCAAGCACATTACTGCCAATCAGATTACTGAGATGTACAATCTCAGGTACACACTTGAGGTTCTTGGGCTAATTTCTGACCAAAAGGAAAAACAGCATTCTAAAGCAGCAATCTGAGGAAGCTAGTGATATCACTGGCATTTACATGGATTGACACTTTGCTTCTTATGGCTATTTCATACACAATAGTAATAATGATGATGACAATGATAATAATAATACACACCAAGACACACCCAGATTTTAATCATTCTTAGTAATTTTTAATCATCACAGCTGTGCTTATTTCAACACAGAGCTTTGGTGCAAAGGTGTAATGTCATTAGGAACCATGACAATGCTTTGTACTTGAGGTTTTTGAAGCACAAAACTTGAAAAGCTATACAAGAGTTAGTGGCAAGCATTGTTAACCTCATTGTACAAATAGTGAACTTAGGCGCAGAAAGCTGAAGTAATTATCCAAAGGTCACAGAGTGAGTCAGTAGTAGATGCAGGACAAGAAATCACTTATATTCACTCCCAAATTCTTACTGCATTGAAGTTTTAAGTGTAAATCAATAACTGAGGTCACTGAAAACTTTCTGCATGCAGATTGCAGTGAAGCACTGACAAAAAGGAAGGCGCTTCATTAATTTTTCAGTGGTCCTTATGCAAGGATACAGCATTCCAGGAGGAGGTGAGAGGAGAGGACACTCGCTCAGGAAGCCCTATAACAGGGCTGCAGTGACAAATCATTACTCCCAGAACACTGCTCAAGGAAATGTAATGCTGCCGTTTTCCAAATGCTAGGTTATAAAACCTTTCACACATACAATATTTAAAACTGTGAATTACCTTTAAGAGTGTATCCAAACATCTAACAGTATCAAGTCATGCTAATGGTTGTCTGTTTATAGGTTAGAAGGGCAGTAAATTATTGCAATGAAAAGTAGTAAAGCCTGCATTGTACCTAGTTGTGTTGTTTAACAGGTAATAGTGGAAAGTAGGTAATGGATGAAAACTTCAAGTTTTTATAGCTCCTGCCTCAAACAGTATTCACTTATATAAAGATGTCACTTTTTTAAACATTTAAAGTCAAATTGTCTAGAGAATAGATTCATATAAAATTTATTTTCAGAAACTGATATTTAGCCTACCGCTATCAGAGTTGATTGCTCTTATGTATAAGCTTTACTCATGTTTCCACAGGTTTGAAAATAAAAGACTGACATTTCAGATCCTATACTCCAGTGTGTCATTAACCATAAATTGAAATGGGAACATTTCCACTTTCTCTGAAACACTCAGTTTGCTAGGGTGTTAACTGCACTAACTGCTTTTGAGTTTTTGTGAAGCTACTAAATATGACCCCTTTTCAACGGGGACAGTAAGGAGGAGTTGCAATGGCAAAAACAAAAAGCCTGAATTGGTGCACAGCACAATATGCCCTGAGAACTGAACAGTTTCAAAGCTCTGCCAAAACAGCTATTTGTAAGTGGCTAATGGCAAAAAATGTTTTATTCTCTTTATGTCAAAGACATGTTTGTCAGGTGCTGGACAGCCAGACAAATCAAGGTCTAATTAGTTCAGTCGATTCCCCCAGTTTTATCCTTTTAGTCTACATTGAGTTATTAAAGCATCAGAAATAAAATGCTACTGAGACAGCAATAAGGGAAATAAGATGTCAGAACTCTTATTAACAATGGCGTTTTCAGGAAGGAATGTAAACAGAAAATCAAATTTATGCAAGAAATATATATCAGTAAGTAATATTCAATATAATCATCTTACATTTATCTTTAAAGCAGCTTTCACCTCCAAACAATTTAAATAAATAAATAAATGCTTGAACACATTGACATCACAACTTCTTTGAAACAGTGACCATCATTCAGATTCAGACACCTACCTAGTACAAGAGATTATTGGTCCCCAAACCAAATACTACAGTTGTACAAATAGCACTATGTGAATAATAATTTATTCCACCCTCGACATTTAACCAGCTCGGAAAGAATCTGTGACAGTTAAGCAGTTGCAAGATAAAAAGAACCGGAAAATGCCACATTCAACTGAAATGACAGGAAATATTTAGGTAGACAGACTGTAATAAATTTGGCAGATTTATGGGAGTTTAATTGCCCCTTTGTGAAAAGAGATAAATTCATGTAAAAACTGTAACTGCAAGGACCACTTTCTGGGAGGAACAGTTTTCTGTTAGTGGTGTCTAAATATTCACTGCTTGAATATGGCCATCACAGAAAGGATATTTTCTCATTTCACAGTAGTGATGGTTGTGTTTGTAGCAGCACCTTCTGGCTCTGTGACAGGCTTTGCGCATGCATCAAGAGGACAGTGGCCTCTGCCCCTAGGCAAGCTGTCACAATGCTCTGGTCTTAGACTGGTTTGCACTTGCTAGCACAGACAGTGAGATGTTTTCTACTTCAGGCAGCATCTGCAACCCAAAACACTGAGCTTCATTTGCTAGTGTTTCTTTTACTACTACCATGAAACAACTCACCTATCACAATGTCTGGAAAGCCACAGTTTACCTCTCACTCAACCATCCTATGTCATTCTGTTCATCAAACTACGATACAATAAAAAAGAGGGGAGGAAAAAATGTAACCAGCACCTTCACTGGATAAGGTGAGATTTTCCCAAAACCTTTGTTTGTTTGAAAAAATGACCAGCCATCTACAACACAGTGTTTCAAACATTTCAAAACACTTCCAAAATATCCTTAAACTCTTTCTATTAAAAGTGTTTATCTCTTATGTCAATTTATTAACTTTCCCCTATTAGGGAAAGAAGTCAAAAGGGCATAACGAGCATTCTTGGTTTTGCCAAGTCTGTTTGGCAGCCTGCCACCAGGCTCCATGCTGAAGAGTTTAGACTCACGGGTCCACAAGGTTGAAGACAAATTAAAAGGAATACTTAGAGAATATTTACTAATTTTAACACAAAGCATTAGCTCAGCACGTAAACAGCATCAAAGATATGTCTGAAAATCAAAGAATCATAGACTGGTTTGAATTGGAAGACCATTTAGTCCCTCTACCATGGTGTGCTGGTTTGAGGCTAACTGGACTGCTTTACTGACAGAAATCGAATCCTTATCTGTGAGAAGAAAGAAAAACAACAACAGTAACCTATATTGTTCATTCTTCTGTTGAGAAGTGCAGTTACTCAAAATATAGATATGACGCTCACTTCTCACACACTTCTGAGGCAGTTCTCAGTAGCTGTTGTTCTGCTTCTTTCCACTCTGGCAGTCTGTCGTCATTTTCTGCCTTAACTCTAATCTGACCTACCCCTTTATTTCCTCTAACCTCCTTGTTGTCTTTTTTGACATCTCACCTCAGATCTCTCCAGACTGATCATGTGAGATATATGGGAATTGATCTGGTTGTTTCTCAAGGGAGGGGGAAAAGGGAGGAAGAGGGGGAGGTTTGAGTCAGGATCCTCCTGGCAATCTGATTGTTTTGGAGGGATTTTGTGTTTCTATATTACTTTTAACTTGAATATAACTGTATATTCTCTCTCTCTCTGTGTGTGTGTGTGTGTATATACNTTTATTTCCTCTAACCTCCTTGTTGTCTTTTTTGACATCTCACCTCAGATCTCTCCAGACTGATCATGTGAGATATATGGGAATTGATCTGGTTGTTTCTCAAGGGAGGGGGAAAAGGGAGGAAGAGGGGGAGGTTTGAGTCAGGATCCTCCTGGCAATCTGATTGTTTTGGAGGGATTTTGTGTTTCTATATTACTTTTAACTTGAATATAACTGTATATTCTCTCTCTCTCTGTGTGTGTGTGTGTGTATATACATATATATATATCTGCTTGTATATTGTGCTAAGCTGTAAATGTAGCTTCATTCCTTAACTTCCAGCTGGCTGAGTCTAGTCTGGGTGATTTCACTGTGTGTGGGCACGGGTTAACTTCCAAACCATCACACGTGTGTAGTAACATCTCTAACTAGACCAGGCTGACCAATATCCCATTCAATCTGGCTTTGAATACTTCCAAGTTGGAGTCTCCACAATTTCTCTGGGCAGCTTGTTTCAGTGCCTAACCATCCTTGCGCTGAAGAAAACCAACAACTTATACAAAGAAAAACATGGTCTTACTTATTACAGAATCACAGAACATATCTGGTTGGAAAAGACCTTGACGAATGTGCTTTCCAACCTTTGACCTAGCACTGAAGGGTCAACACGAACCCTGTCCCTAAGCACCAAGTCCACACATTGCTGCCTGAACACCCCTATGGATGATGAACTACACCCCTGACCTGGGCAGACCCTTCCAATGTTTGATAACCCTTTCAGTGAAAAGGGTTCAACGAAACTGCCCCTAGTGCAGCTTGAAACCATTTCCTCTAGTCCTGTCACTGGCCACCAAGGAGAAGAGGCTGCTCCCTCTTCACTCCAACATCCCTTCAGGCAGTCATAGAGACTGATAGATATGGTCTCCTGTCAGCCTTAGAAACAAGGAACTATCAGGGAGTAGCTTTCTAAGATGCTAGTGTTAAGTGAGTTACATGTCCTCGCTGACAATGCATTAAAAGAGAATATTTTTTAAATCTACTAGTTCTGAAATACATTTTTTAAAGCAAATCTGTAGTCCTCTGTGTTTATTTCTTTTTAAATAAGCATGTTGTTACAATGGCAGTACTTTGGATAAACCAATCTAATACAATTAATGCTTAAAGGAACCAATAATAAGAATGCATAGATGTGTGCCTAGCTAATTGGGGATTACAGTATTTTCTTCTTGTGTTTTACTTGCAGAACTGCAGACTCTCATTTCACATGATGTGATCCCTTTTACCCCTGATGAATAAACACAGCCATGAAATGAATTGTATGTGTATCTGCCTTGTGTCAGACAGCACCAGAGTGTTTTCCCCATGTTGACTACTTGTTCTTACTAACTCAGCACAAGCGAAAAGACCACCTTTCCACAATAATTAACTTACATACAGAGAAGTCCCAGAACAACAGACTTCTCCTTACAGTATCTTAAACTTGTAACTACACCAACAGTTCATCTTCGCATTTTAAATTCAGAGTTTATATGCTCTAACAAATAGCAGGCATCATTTTCTATTTAAAGAGCAAGAAACTAAGCTAGAAAATACATTGATGGAAAAAACAGTAACAAAGCAGATTTAGATTCCAATTCATCTGCCTCACAGCCCTTACCTACTGTCGTGGTAGGCCTAAGTAGGCCAAATTAGGCTTGTACATGTCCTGGTTTGCCCAGACACGTTTTTCTGCTCTCCCTCCTTCTGTTTTGGGGAGAGCAGCCGCGGGAAAAAGGACAAAGAACTTGGAGCGACTAAGTCTGGGGTCTGTGGCCTGCCCAGCAACCGTGATAAGCAAGGTACACAGGATTGCCTTGTGCAAGGCTGTGTTCTGCCCATAAAAGGGTAAAGCAAGCCTATGGCTTCACCCAATGTGGTCAAATCTTGGATAACTGCCATTTGATTTGCTATCCTGTGGCCAAAGGCCCATTAGTCTCAGGCTGTATTGGATAAAAGAAGACGAGCAGGGAGCACATCGTGTGCTTTGCCATTACAAGGTGTGTCTGCTATTGCATCCCTGCCTGCTGCCTCATTGATCCTGAGCTGAGGCTCTGATACCTGTCACGCGTTCAGCCTGCACAGCCGGCGTGACACTGTGCCCAGACTGCACACCGCAAGACATCTGCCTGCACCTNCAAGTGGTACACTGACCGCAAAGCTTTCTCTTCCAGTTTAATCAAGTTCAATTAATGTATATATTTAATAGTTATTTCTAGATCCCATTATTACCAGTATATAGTTTCCATAATGATGCAAGAACCTGTTACTATTATTTTGGTGATCGGGGTGCCACAAGTTATGAATATTTAATATTAATAAACTATATTCATATTTTTTAAAACCGCCTCACCATAATTAATTACCCCTTCCACTACACCTACCTGGTAGACTACAGCAACAGTCCAAGTAGAACACTTGCAGGCAGAATTCTCATGACCAGAAACAGTAATGAAAGAATACTAACAAAAAAATTTCCTGTTCTTTTAATGACTTTCCTATAGATAAAATGAAAACCAAAGGCCTAAATATCTAAAGACCATTCTGCATCTGTGTCTGAACTTTCATTTTCTCAAGTAAAAAATCACTTCCTTCAGACATACCACCAGCTCTGATTCTACATGACACTTCAGAATCTACACAAAGGATCAAAGACAATGTTCCATAAGGTTGATTATCTGTTGACTTAAAAATACTTTTTAAAAGCATCTTGAACTGGCACTCATTTTTTGTTAAGATTTAGAAATAGCAGAAATAATACAGTTTCACAGCCAGAAACTTTCAAACCTTGCTTACGTGTGTATCAATTCAAGTGTGAATGATGAACTTCCACTGCTGTTTCAGCCATAGGTGCTTTGTTCACCAAGTGCTACATACTGGTTTGAAAAAACAAGATGTTACTTACAAGTCAGTAATGCAACATGATGGTTGCACATGCACCAGGCACATAAAACAAGACAATTTTGCTTTATCAGTGCCAGTCAGAAGCAGGTTCTTCCCACATGCATGGACATGAATGCTGCTACCTGAACAACACTATGCATTGCAAGTCACCTGCTCCAAATGCCCTCAAAAATCTCTAGGGACTCCAAGGCTCTTTAATGAAAAAGTTAAGGATCAATATTACTATTCTATCCCCTTCAACCCCATGTCTAAATGCACACTCACACTCATTATGAGGCACACTACCTGCAAACCCACAAATCACCAGTAGTCCCAGAGCATTTGACTGAATGACCATTGGAGGGTAAACATCCAAAAGGACAAGTTATGCCAACAAGCTGCATCAAGGTGGAGTGTTGTGTTCTATGCGATGACTGTATGGATCTCAGCTAAATAAGTGGTTTCATTGGAAATCCAGAAGAGTGACCTCAGTTGCTCACAGTCTGTTCTACCTTTGCAGTCTCATAAGCTCATTTAATGAAACAAGTTCTCTATTAAAATTTTCAGTCTAATTTTCTATAACCATGAACATAAATGGTTTTTGACTCAAACGACACTCCTCAAAGTCTGAGTAAATTCCTGCTGAGGTTTAAAAGTGACATTAGCCTGCAAGAATGGGTCCTTGACCTAGCTATATTGAAGCACCAACGGTAATACTTCTTCATGAAAACTCCTGTGCAAAGTTTTAGAACAGAGACACTCATCAGATGCAAACTGACACTCTTCAACTAATGTAATGACGTTCACTGTGAGTAAGAGGAGGTTTTGGAGTTACACACTAGAAAACAGAAGAAATTCTGAAAATTCATTTGGCCTGCTGCAGCAATCCAGCAGGATTGTTGCTGCTTATGGAGAAGAGAATGGGTGAGGAAAAAATATGACATGGAATCGAATGCATCTATTTTAGACTGACTAGAAATTATTTAAAGATAGAAATAAGCCTCATGGTAATCCAAACTTCTGCGACATGTCAGAGAACACCATTTGCTTTTCCCTATTGTAAGTCTTAGGATGTAGCTCTGACAGCCTGTAAAACCATGTATCTGTGAGGTTAACTGATTATTTTGGTTTCTGATTGACACTTTCAGATTCACTTTTTTTGTTTAGTTTTTTTGCACAGACATGAGAACTGTGTTTCTATGTGCTGATGGTACATGACAATCTCCAGTGTCTACATGGTCTGTTTCTACCTGTGTCCCAAGCTCTGAAATCATAAAAGCAAATTTCCAAACCAAAAAGTGCATTATTATACATCCAAAAGTGGGACATTTCAGACATTTTATGGCATCCAACATGAATAGATGGTAACCAAAAACTGTTATGCGATGATATTAAACGCATTTAACAGACCAGAAACAGATAACCCAGTGGTCACCTGTATTGAAGTCTTGCAAGAAATGCTGTAGCTACTGATGCCACCTCACCAGATATATTCTGCTTTTATAAGGAAATGAGTCCAGTTGTCTCAAGAACTTTATATATTTGTCCTGCAATGGATAATATTCCAGAAAGAGAATCCTTATAAACTTCAAATGGCAAACTGTGAATCAGGAAAACTTTTGAGTTTGAACTTTATGCAGTTCAAAACGAAAAACTCAATCTAAATCTTAGGGCATTGAGAACTAACTCAAAGAGATATTTCTGCAGGCTATCATCCTGGTACAGACAGATAACAAATTCCCACCTTCTCAGATGAAGAAAATTACAGTCCTAGTTCTCATGAAAAATCTGCCATACAAAGACAAACCTACCGTGCCCTGAACTGATAATCACCTGGCTTTCATTAAAGACACTTCTAATTAAACAAGCTGATCAACACACAACAAATGTGTGCTTTGCAGGCAAAAGATGGTAACCAATTTATCTTTCGAAGTAATAATCACTAATATCACACTATCTGGAATTAAATTAGGAATAAAGGTATTCAGATTACAATGTCCTAGATTAGTGTACAGCCTCTATTCATTACAGCAGCAAGAAATAGCAACACTCATCATTTCCACTTTAAGAAATAAGGGTCCATTTCAGTTGTTGGACTATTGCCACTGGCCTAGAAGCATTTTCACTTTCTACCAAAACAGGTCTTCACAGGATGATCTCTCTTTTGAAGTGCTGGTAAAAAAAGAATACAGAATGGAGTCATAGAGAAATTCAGGTTAGAAGGGAACCCTGCTAGTTGTCTGGTCCACAATTCACCAAAACAAAGCTACATTCAAAATTGTATTAGACTGCTTTTTCAGGTAGGTTCTGAAGGTCTCCAGCGCTGGATTTCACTAAGAGAGGAGTGTGAGGAACATCATCTTGATCACAACATACCAGATTCACAGATTCAGAGATTGCAGTGGCTTGGAAGGGACCGTCAAAGGTTATCTTATCCAAAAACCTTGCAGTGTGCAAGGACATCTCCAACTAGATCAGCTTGTTCAGGGACACATCAAGTCTGACCTCAAATGTCTCCAACAACAGGGCCTCAAACACATTGCTGGGGAGCTTGTGCCAGTATTTCACCACCCTCACTGTAAAGAACTTCCTCCTTATACCCAGCCTAAATCTGCCCTGCTCCAGTTTATAAACCACTGACTCTCATCCTATCACTACAAGTCCTTCCAAGCAGTCTTTCTCCAGCCTTCCTTAGGTCCTTTCAGAAATTGAAATGTGGCTGTCAGATGTACCCATTGCCTTCTCTTCTCCAGGGTGAATAGCCCAAACTCTTTCAGCCTATTTTCATACAAGAGGTTCTGCAGCCCTCTGACCATCTTTGTGGCCCTCCTCTAGACCTGCTCTAACAGGTCCATGCCTAGTGTTGGGGCAGAGCTGACACAGTACTCCAGGTGATGTCTCATCAAAGCAGAGTTGAGAAGCAGAAGTCTCTTGACTTGCTGACCACGTTTCTTTTGATGTAGCCCAAGATGCAACTGGCCTTCTGGACTGCAGGTGAACACTGCTGGCCCATGTCCAGTTTCTCATCCACCAGCACGCTCAAGTCCCCCAAATTTTAATATTTGCCTTGACCTAGGTGCAGGACGTCGCACTTTGCCTTATTGAACCTCCTGAGATTGTCCTCAACCCACCTCTCCAGCCTGCCTAGGTCCCTCTGAATAGCATTCCATCTTTCAGACTTTTCAATCACATCACTCAGCTTGGTATCAACTGCAAATTTGCTGAGGGATCTCCCAAATTCAAATGGAATCCAAGAGGTCTGTTACCAGAAACTGCTGAATCAGGGCAACTGGAAGCACACGAAAACCTCATCTTTCAAGACTCTCAACTTCGTTTAAAAAGACCAAAGACAGCAGAACCAAAGGTCACAAAATGGACTATAGCACAGGAAGTTCCAGGTTATGGGTAGGACACCATGATGTCTGCAGTAAACAGGTAACTCCACAAAGTAAAGGGTAGACCGTAAGTTTTCCTCCTCAAAGCCTATAGCATAATACAAAATCTTTCATTCCAAGTGCAGTCTTATGAAGCCTTGCATTCACTAACGAAACCTTACTCGCACTTCAATGGGAGACGGAGAGCACGCTGGAGAGTATTGTTACAAGGTTCTCTCCCAGGAGTCAGTAGGAGGGTTACACTGAGGAAATTGCAATACCTGATCTAAGAGTTTGTAAAGCGCTCAAGGACAAGCAGTCCTACTAAGAATTTCTCACATTCTCCTAAAAGTCCAGTGATATCATTTCACAAGAGTAACAACACCATCAGGAGTCTACAAGGCTAAGAGAATATTTTGTTGGAAAGGAAGTCACTATCTTCCTTCCAAACTGATCCTCCAATGGAAAAATACACACCATAGAGGAGTGTCCATCTAAGGAAAAAATTATTCACAGGAGGGACAGTTTTTAAAGCCAAGTGGATGAAACCAAAAGGGCGATCTCCAAAAAGAGAAAAAAATCAGAAGACCTTAGAGAGACTAGAGAAAAGCCTGATTAAAGACAATAGAATAAAGAGACAGCAAACTGGCACAGATCTCAGTTAAGCGGTGAACTGTTCAGACCTTGCTTAAGCAGTGAGCTGAGAGTGAAGTGCTTATCACCACGAATACAGCATCATTCACAGCATGCAAGTAGACAGGGCTTTTATGTGTTCTACCACGGCACTCATTTCCAGGGGATTGAGTGCAGGCAGAGTTCTGTTGTGAACATTAGCTATACACAGATATTTCAATACTGATGTTTCCTTTTTGTTTAAATATTTATGTCCATCTGCATTGATGTTTGGTGTTAGCATTTTTTAGGAAAGACAGGTAAATTAACTGTGACTTAGTAACCCAGAGGTGAAACAGAAAGAAATCCACATTATTTTTCTTCATCATATTACCAGGTAGTCTACTCCAGACCGCCCTAAGTTTGAAATACCCTCAGTAATAACTTTGAACACACAGCAAGAAGCACCCAACATGTGCTATTCTTAGTAGAAAACAGAAAGAATAAGGAAAAAAATATCATCTCCTTTTTTACAGGTAAGAGAGTCACAGACAGAAACCAGAGGATTTGCCAAAATAACAAAGGTAGAGTGGCAAGGCTATCCTCTTTATTTACTCATGCTAAGATTCTTTCTCTGTCTGGTCTCATAAAATTATTCCAATACCCTTGGGCACCCACTCAAATTAGTTCTTTATTTATTATCCCAGTTCTCAAGTATCTTTCAGATGGGCTCATCCATTGTTCCCAAACAGCTGGGTAAACAGACAAAGTCAATTCTATCATGCAGGTTTACCTTACAGCACTCAAAACCCTTTGCATATATGGGATTTTTTGTACTTTAAGCAAGGTACAAATGTGTTTAAAGGTGACCTGTGTTGAATTTTTTTTTAAAAAAAAAAAAAAAAAAAAAAAGAGGAAATAAAAAAGTTTAGGAACAATCAGAAAGGAAAGGCTTCTGAAGATTGTCTTGTTTCAACATCTTTCCAAAGGGAAAAAAAAACAAATAACCAATGTTAGAAACTTCAATGTGTAATCATCCTTACTAAGGCAAAAAATAACAGTTATGGACAAGAATTTTAGTCACAGGCATGAAAAGAAAACAAGGTTTTCTTGAAAGACTTTTTATGAAAAGGCTTCCTCGGGACTTTACTGTGAAGTGATCATAGAATCATAGAATGTAAGGGGCTGGAAGGGACCTCAAAAGATCATCTGGTCCAGAACCCTTGCCAGAGCAGGATCACCTAGAGCAGATCACACTGGTACACATCCAGACAGTTCTTGAATATCTCCAGAGAGGGAGACTCCAC
>VWZE01012080.1:67150-97570 GCA_013396675.1 Eubucco bourcierii | reverse complement strand
AGGTTCATTTGTTTAAGACACATGCAGAATAGCTCTAAGTATGATAATTCTCCATAATGTACTGGAACATTTACTGCAGAATACGTTTTTAAGGAAAAAAGCTACTTTAATATCAGATCTTACTCTTTCATTCTATTGAATTTTTTACTAAAAGCACCCCCCTCACCCCCTCCACCTCTACAAATTACCCAGGTAATATAAAACACTGCCACAAAAATATTTAAGTCATTCAGATATAACAAGCAAATGTGTGCTATGGCAATGCAATCTCTAGATGAGTACAGAGGCAATTACATGTATTTTCGTAATCTGCTTAAAACAAGAAAAAAAAATTATAAAGGTGAAAAAAATCTTATAAGACAAGAAGTCCTACAGATTTGCATTCCACAGAAAAAGTAATGTCTTTAAATGCTCACATTGGAGATTTCTTCATGTGTTCAGGAGCACAAATATTGGTAAGTTACCTGAAAGAAGTGGTACTTGGCATTTCACTGAATGGTAGTTTTATGTCTAAGAAATACGCATTTGAATCTATCTTGGTAATACATTTTATGCAGTATATTAGTAGAGTATTAAGGTTGCACATTTTGGGGGGGGGAAAAAACAATAACCAGCAAAAAAAAAAAAATTCAAAATTTGAAATGCAAAGGTTAAGATTTAGACAGCAATATTTACACATCATACTGCGAGTACTATATATATATAATAAATTAATTTTGTCACTGAACTTAAGTCACAGAATTAAGAGTTGCTTTATGGTTCTTAAAAAGATAATAACCTCAGTGGAAATGGAGTTGTATGCGAGAAAAGGGATGGCTAGCATGCAGTGGTGGCATGTTTACAGAGGTCAGGAACAGATGTCCAGGAATATTAGGCAGGGAACAAACAGTTTTTTCTTAGGGGCAATGCTTCATGAGAAGGCACAGCCAACCTAATGCCCAAATGCTAGCAAAGACACCGACCGCTCATCCTTTCAGTCCCACTCCCTCCATCTGTGCCAGCTCTGCATCTCTCCAAAAACCCTTGCTCATTTCAAGGGCTCAGCAAACTGACTGACCAGGACAAAGGGTCAGTCAAGCATGAAAGCTGGTACAAAGTGAGCAGAAAGAACAGGAAACTAGGAGAGAGGGACATCTCTTTCAACAGAAGCAACATGTCTGGTAGGGTCCACTGCCCTTGCAAAGTTTCAACTCTACTCTGTCTTCATATCCATTCACAAGGATCAGGCTTTTCAGTCTGCTCTGTGACTCTATCAACAACCTCTAGTTAACTACTTGGTGAAATACTTATAGCCCTTTCACAAGTTGGAGCAGGACAAAGTGCTACAGTCCCTTGCTTCTCTAGAAACTTGGGGTGGGAGAGTGGGTATGGAAATAAGGGTAGCAGAAAAAGTACCAAAGCTATAGACTGGCAGCACCTACCCACTGATCTGCAGTGTTGCCAGTACAGTTTCCACTGCCTCTTTGACGTTAAGTGAAGCCCAGCTTAATATCTGAACTGTTGTGGTTTAGAACATTCAGCAACTTACTAAAGAGCTTTTGAATTCTACACATCAGCCTCCACATACTTCTGAGTATTGTTCACATTACAGTAGTTCAAACACCCACTGCTTTCACCATCTACAGTCAAGGTTTTCAAATGAAACAAACAGCAGGTAAGTTACAGACAGTCTTGAGCTGGTCAGCCTGCTCACCAACCAGGTATGCACAAGCCAGACCTACTCAAGGAGCCATGTACAGCCACAAGAGCACAGCATCAAGCAGTTCTAATTGACCTTACCTTTATATTCTAATGCTGGGGTTTTTTAAGTTTGGCTGCACCACCAACACTACACCAGTTCCAGAACATGGTTGGACTGTGCTTAACAACTTCAACAATATCAAAGCAAGCCCATGTGTGTTTTAATAAACACATCTCCATCTCTCTAACTTTGGCATCTTGTACTACTATGGCATTTCAATGCACTGTTACTCAGTAGTCAAAAACACTCTAGAAGCAAAGGCTAAGACCTAACATAGCTATGGTAATATACAACACTATCCCTGTACCTACAGCTAGGGCTCAAGCTACATTTAAATGCTCCTAACACAAGGGAAGAGAATTTGCAGAATCTACTTAGCCCCAAAGGCCCACAACAGTTTTGTAGTGAATTCCACTGTAAGTGTACTCAGTCTGAAGCAGGCCCACATATTTCTGTGCATTACCCAAGCATCTATTTTTCAGTATTTTGACACACAAAGCAAGGAGGTTTACTTTCTACCTTAATATTTTGCATATCAATGGGAGAAAGATTCCATGCCTTTTGGGAAAGAAGCAATATGTATGTCATTCTGATTTCCACCTGCAGGCTCTCTTTTCCTAACCAAAGAAAGGATTAAAATAATGCAGCTTCAACTACTTACATATGAAAAGTCATATGAATAAAAATAAACTGCTGGTATTAATGAATTAACATCTAAAAGGAACACTTTCAAATATAAACTAAGATATTCTAAGCTCTTTCCTTTAGCATTAAACAATTACATACTTCATTGGAAGATGACCCACATTTAATTTTAAAATACAGTTTCTGTGTACAGTTCTGCACTTTGACAATCCCATCTCAGAAAAGCAACAATAGGACTGCATTTCAGAAATCAAGCTACTCGGGCACAGATCAAAGTCAAGCCTACCAAGAAAAATCAAAGTGAATTAAAAATTAAGATAAATAAGTAGTTTGAACTTATGTGAATCATTGTTTCGTGAAAGGGTAAAGACTTGTAACTTCTATGAAGGTTTATTATCTAAACTCTGAAGACGCTGCAAAGACTGAAGGTAATAAAATGTTTTACAAACAACTTCACTTTGTTGTTACATAACCAAATTTATGTGGACTCCTTGGCATAGTAGGGAAGCTGTAGGGAGCTTTCTGCACATCCCCTTTTCAATGTATTAAAGAAGTCATCTGGTATATGTCTGAACCTTATAAGTGCTCAATTCAAAACACAGTCTTCTGATTCAAAAGCCTCAGGAAGCCCATTTCTGAAAACCAGTCACATACAATAAGATAGAGTGATCTCCAATCTGAAGCCCAACAGTTACATTTTAATTTACACTAGAATATTTTAATGTTGTTATCCAGTCAGTAAATTAACTCAAGATGCAAGAATAAAAAGGGAAGACGCACTGGGAAAAAGGTCGCAAGGTCCACGAAAGTTAAGAACTTCACTTCTGTTTGAAGCATCAGCATTATGTTTTTGAATGCCACAGCTCTCATATAAAGGAATTGCTTAATACATTCCCATTCTGTTTGAAGGGAAATTAAATTTACATTCTTTGGGAATATGGTATTGTAATTAGTTCATGACTTGATTACACTTTGAAGTGAGCCAAGACTGCATATGATGCATACAAATCAGTTAAGTTACGGTTACCTACCTAAAGAAAAACTACAGAGTTAAGAAGAAAGTTAGAAGACAAAGTCAGGGCAGTCCTTTGGAGCTTTCAGGAAGAATGTGTAAAACGTCAAATTCAAATCTAGTCTCTGAACTTCCTGATGTCAAGTGGGAACAGAATAACAAAAGCAGCTTCCTAAAAGCTGGATGAGTTGCTTTCAGAAAATAACCTTTCTGTCTCCACCCATACCACCTGTAGGCCAACTCTTAAAATTGATCCTAAAAAAATGAAAAAGCAATAAAAGATACAAGATTTCTTCCCTTGGTTAAATTCACCAGTATGATCTATTCCTAGTACTTTCATTCCTTTTTTAATTTATTTTATAGACAGTCTGAGTTTTATATCCTCTACCAACATGCTCTGTTACACCCAAATGATGAAATTCCCAAGTTCACTTTAAACATACCGGAAAATATTGAGATGCGCAATGTAAATACAGTGCAACTAAAACTAGACAGACAAAAAGATGGCCAGCACAATTTGAAGACAGCAAGAAAAGCATATAAACCTAAATCTAATTCCCAACAGAGCATATGAGAGAAGTCTCTATCATACTTCCAAAATGCAGAAGCAGTTTAGGGTACAGGATTTGATCCTATGTATTGAAAATCCTTTCCACAGGATATGCCAATCAAACTGGACAGCTTATCTGCCATGTTCTCCAGTTCAAAGGTGGGTAAGGACAAAAATATCACACGACATATGCCAGCAAATGTGCCTGGATCAATAAATGCAAACACAGTCTCAGAGCTTGCACTTTCTGTTCAAAGTGGAAAACACATCTCTGGCCTTATCTTCATTAACACAAACAAAAGGATACTTACGAGCAAAGGAAAGAGAAAATAAAGGTTTTTATTCTGCAGTCTGGCTGTGCTAGCAACTTTCTTCTAGTAAAAAGGAAAAAAATTCAATACATAAAAGTCAAGTTATGCCACTACACACACTGCCAAAACCACGAATTTTTACAATTGTGAATATAAGGAATCTGATGACAGAAAAACAAAGAACCTGAATACATAAAATAGAAACCCAACAGATTATTGTAACAAACTACTGGTCCTGGTATAGGCCATAAAAAAAATTTACTTTTGGCTTAAGAGCTGTGGTGGCAGGACATTTTCCTCACTGGCAAGAATGAGTTTGTTGAGGACATACCCCTTCCTTTCAGGTCAGCTCTGCCAACATCCTGATTTTTCAGGACTTAAATATTTCCTTTGTCGTTTGCCTAGCACAGCTACCCAGCCTCTTCCACTGAAAACTGCTAAGCCACTTGTTACTTAGGTATTTGTCTATTAGCCAGTAAATGTATGATCTTTTTTTATGGAAAAAAAAAAAAAGGACCCTGCAGATTCAGCCATATAACATTTTTGTGCAAAACAGTCCCAGCATCTGAGAACAACACCACACATTTCATCAAGTACGACAGAAAACAATCTCAACTTATGCTGTGTAAGAACATGAAGCCAAAAGAAGGTATTGCATCTATCACCATCCACACAAAGAGTGCCATGTTTTTTTTCTTTTACATATTTAGAGTGCAAGATTAAACAAATAAAAGGAACACTGCATAATTTAGCTTTCATTTTCTATCAAATTGCTCATAATTGTAACCATAAAATGATAATATTCTACCATATGTGCATCTGCAAATCCTACAAAAGCACTGGTCAGCTCCTGCGACAACAAAAATGGACCTGCCGCTCCATCTAGTGACCTTGCTGGATATTACCGCTCTCCTCCTGACTCGCTCAGTACACTTGTCAAATTTTGAGGTTAATTTTGTTACGGAGAGGGATCTAACACATTACTCTGAAACATGAAAATCCGCCATGCAATCCTTCTGCTACCGTTCTTCCTCAAAGTACACTGCCCTCCATCCACACTGGCAGTCACAGCATTACATAAAGCACCCATCGCCGGAAATACTTGCTGGTTTAGTTGCAGGCTTCCGTGAGAATTAAAAAAATCTTTCACAGTTGCCACTGTTACTGTTTACACAAAGCCATTTGTCATATCGGTGCTACTTGATATTAAAACAGACATGTTCTTTAGTGTGACAACAAGATCCTGGCAGAAGCTGAAGGAGAGATAAGGTGCTTTTAGCCTATATGGGAATTGAGGTATCTGAGAAAGGATGCTCAACCTGTTATGCTTAGACACAGTAAGAGTTATTTAACAGGATAAATATGAGCTCGGAGTCAGATGCATGGAGGAAAGAGGATGAAGAGGCAAAAGAGAAATGGAATGTAAAAGCTGAACTTAGTGAAAGCACAGCTACAGCACCTCCATCTCAATTAAAGAACATGCATAGTAAATCAAAAAGGTGTCTGCTTTGCAAGGAATGAGAATGTAAGATCACAAAACACCAACTCGTTTTATAACAAAGCTAATCAGGTTTAGTCTCAGTTACTATCAGAATGAGGATCACCTGAGAATACATGATGGTGTCTGTCTTGTTGCTTCCTCACAGGAAATAATCAATCATCACTCTTAATTTTGTATACCTCATGTCTCTGATTCTTTTCCTTACAGCCTTCAAAAGGGAACAATGCTGACAGGAAAACAGACTCTCCTTCAGCCAAGTGCCCACCATGAGAGATTCCTTGTTCAGGCCCATATTGGGAAGGAAACCTGGCTGCTACAAGGAATTCTTTTGTTTGCTGCTTTCTCATGTGGTTGCCTCTGTATCTTGCACAGTCAGCATCAGATTTGGGTATCTCAACTTTCTTTTCCCTCCTTTTTAAACCACAGCATACTTAGATTTTAATCTATTGGCAAATGATGAAAGTGGCAAGATGAAAATCTCTAAATGTTGCTAGACCAAAATGGAAAAAAATAAACACCAGTAAGCCAAGAAATTTTGCCCTTCTTATGGAACTGCCTTCAGTGTTATTACAGCTAAAACAGCACAGAATGTAAAAACCACAGATCATTCTAGATAGTTTGTTTTTTTCTTTTAAAACTATTGCTATTTTGACAGTCTTTCTAACCCTGTTAAAACACAATCTGTTTGCATGTTGTTGATGACAGAAATGCAGTGCTCCTTTTCCTAAAAGGCAGCTGAGGTCAAATCAAACTCCACACAAGCACACTACTGCCAGTTTTAAAGGAGGTGTCCCCCAGCCAAAGAAAGGAAAAGTATTCCATGTCGGTGCTGCAAAGTTCTTTCCCATCACATGCTGTATACATCTCTAATTGGGTAAGTATTGCAGAACAACTTCAAAGGTCTCAGGAAGTCTGTCCTTTCTTATAAAAACTGGTCTTAAATATGACAAACTGAAACACACTGGTTTCACTGAACTGGAGCCACTGAAAAAAAACATTTAATAGCAGCCTCATTATGAGGTTCATTGTTGTAGGACTATTTAATATACAAGATTAACACATCTTATCTCCCATTTTCACTGAAACCCATTATATCCCTCATTAATACATGCACATTTCTACATCATTCACAGTGCTAAGGTCTCAAATAGTCTCGGACAGGGTGCATTCTGCTGCTCTTCCTGGTGGTAGGCTCTTTCTCCACACATGCAACCATCTCCATAAAAAGAAAAACAGAAAAATCTATGAACAAGTGCATCTGCAGGCAAAGCAGGGCTCATATAACATATGCATCACAGAATGGCTTCTATTGGAGGGGACCATAAAGATCATCTAGTTCTGACTCTTCTGCTATAAGAAGGGATGTATTCCACTAAACCAGGCTGCTCAAAGCTCCCTCCAAACTGGCCTTGAACTCTTCCAGGGAAGGGGCATCCACAACTTCTCTAGGAAATCTGTTCCAGTATTTCATCAACCACATAGTAAAAAAGTCCTTCCTAATATCTAATCTAAATCTACCCTCTTTCAAGTCAAAATGGTACCCTTTGTCATAGAATCATAGAATGGTAAGGTTGGAAGGGACCTCAAGGATCATCTAAGTTCCAACCCCCTGCCATAGGCAGGGACACCTCCCACTAGTACAGCTCACTCAAGGCCTCAAACAACCTGGCCTTCAACACATCCAGGGAGGGAGCAGCCACAACCTCCCTGGGCAACCTGTTCCAGTGCCTCACCACCCTCACTGTAAAGAACTTCCTCCTAACATCTAGTCTAAATCTCCCCTCTGCCAGTTTAAGCCCATTGCCCCTTGTCCTGTCATTGCAGGACCTTGTAAATAATCCTTCCCCAGCCTTCCTGTAGGCCCCCTTCAGATACTGGAAGGCTACTATCAGGTCCCCTCGAAGTCTTCTCTTCTCCAGGCTGTCCTATTACTAAATATCACTGTAAAAAGTCCCTTTTCCAGCTTTTCTGTAGGATCTATTTAAGCACTAGAAGGCTGCAATGATGTCTCCCTGAAGCCTTCTATTATCCAGGCTGAACAACCCAAACTTTCTCAGCCTGTCTTCACAGGAGCAGTGCTCTAATCCCCTGATCATCCTTCTGGTCTTTCTCTGGACTAACTCCCAACAGTTTCATGTCCTACTTATGTTCCATGTCCTTCTAATAGTGGGGGCCCCAGAGTTGGATGTTGTGCTCTAGATGAGTTCTCACTAGTGCAGAATCACCTCCCTCAGTCTGGTGCTACAGCTTCTCTTGATGCAGGCCAGGATACAGTTGGCCTTCAGGGCTGCTGAAGGCAGCATTCCCAAGGCACGTTTAATTACTCATCAACCAATGCTCCCAAGTCCTTCTCTGCTTGGAAGAGGTTAGACAAAAGCCTTCTTGCAAAACACACTCCAGTGATTAAAACAAATTCCTGATCCATCAAACCAAGGACACTACACGGAAACTGAACACTAGAAGATTTTATACAACACACACCTACAGAAATCAGAGAAATTAGGAATGCTTTCCAGACCAAAAGTTCAAATTAATTGTAGACCAAAGTAGGCAAAGAATGTCTGTTTCTTGCCAACAAGTAGGAAAGGAATATTAATGTCTGTGAATACCTTGCAGGGGGTCTAGACTAGAAGGACTGACTTTCAAAAAGAGGTTCATAAATAAAAATAAATAATTCCAGAGAGCTATTTTCCTCATAGAAGTTCAAAACACAAGACAGAAAACTGTTCACTGAACAGTTCAGTGAACCAGAATACAAAATCCTACTGGTCTCAAGTGATACTTCTGCCAAGCCCAAGGCACAAAAGTGTAAACATTCAGTGAGGTGTTCTCATTGATAAACATCATGGAGACCATGGAGGAATGACAGCCCCCAAAGATTAAACTTTTAAAGCGCAGAATTAATCTAGAGATGAAGACTGCAGCAGAGCTACTCAGCAACTCACCTTAATTTCAACAGATCACAGAAACACCTCCACCTTTTCCAACTCAAATGCAACGTTACTCCCATGGTAATAATTAAGAAGCTTCCTCATTGCAGCATCTGAATAGCTTACAGGTATCAATGGACTTGCGATCATCACCCCTGCATATTCACTCCACAAAAAAGGTCACATTTCATAAAGACAAAGGTAAGCTCCAAGGCAGGTACTTCACAGAAGTTTGTGCAGCACAGGTAAGATAATTCATGTGTATTTAATCTCAGAGTACTTCCACAGCAGCTTGCAATGTTATTATTTCAGGACTGTTTTCTGAATTGTTGTGCCCTGTACTGATAATGTGGTTTTGAGGTCAGCCTCCCTACCAGTCTGATCTCTAGCTAAACCAGAGAAAAAAGGAACCTGTGCCTTCCTCCTTTTTTGACAATTTTCACCAGTAAGACATTTCATATATTCTTGCCTTCCTCTTCTAAGGATTAAGGTGAGAAAGAACTGAAGCAAGATAGGGACAAAAATTAAAGCAGTAACTGTACCATAACACATCTGCCTCTCGAGTGAGAAGGAACAGACATCACCAAAGCATCTTCAGATCTGACAGGTTGCTCTGCTACCAATCTGCAATAGCAGGTGAGACATGTCACTCCATGACAACTATCAGAAATACCGGAGCTTAATGCAACTGCATTTCTCTCTATCATGCAACAAGAGACAGAAAACAGTTCTAACAAAACCTGTGGAGATTTTTCTCCCATAAGCTGCAAAGTTTTAAAATTAGCAGTTTGTGTATGTTTGGGGTTTTTTTTTAATGTCTGCATTTATTAAAGAGCAAAACAACCATGCATCTGAAATGCCAGAGAAATATGGATCCATAAATAATGCCACATTCCTATTCGTACCTAATCTAAATATTTATGTAGTAATTTACCAGAAAAAGATGCAAAATGTTTTTTAAATGTTACATTGTATTAAAGGTTAACCACATGACATGTTTTATTATGAGGCTCTGAATTACATTTAAGACAAGTTTTATTTTCAGGGGAAGTTGTGCAGTTGAAATGGACAGAGGCAAGGAAATCTAGTCACCTCTCGGAGATGAATGCTGAAGTTCAGACTTCTTCAATATTTTTTCAGTCTGCATAGCCATAGGCCATGCAACTCAGCAGCATACTGATTGAGAAAGGAAGGGCCACCTTCTTCACAACTAGGAGAACTAGAAACAGATCTGTTCGTGAAGCTTGGTTCTTACAGGGAGAATGATGATGCCTAGTTTCACTTAGTAAAGCAGACTCTACTGAAATCAGCACCAAATCAAAAAGGCTGTGCACATACTCCCAAGAGAAATGTTAAACGGAAGAGTAGAACTGCCCTCAGTATAATTACATGCCCTCGGATTTCATAACCGAAGTGCCAGAAGTAGCTTCATCTTGTTGGCAATGTAATGCTTCTCCACTCAGCACCTCACACAAAGTCATGATCCACTACTCACTCAGTCCTACAAAACCCAGCCTCTTTTTCTTCATATCCTGCTACACTCATCATCACATATTTATGGTTTTAACTGCCCCTTTTGGTTTCTTCTTGAGCTCTCACCTTCATGCCTTCTATTCCTAAAATCTTTAATATTAGACATAGTTTCCAATTTATCTTCTATTTTCTCTCTTACACAAGGCTTTCCTTAGAAATACTACTTTGCTGACTTCGTTTCCAATTCTCTTGATCTCTGCATGATCTTCCACACTGAATACTTCCTTCATGTCATCACTTTCCTCAGATGCAAGACCTTTGAAGCTCACTACTGAGTCATCCATGTAGGAACTGATACAAAAATTTTCTTGTGGTTTGCTTTTGCGCTAACAGAGTCACCTCCTTTAACACTACACTGAGTAAGATGCACTCTTGTGTTTCCAAGGCTGTAAAATGGAGGCAGTGAAGGGGAAGACAGATACATTTAAGTAGCGTCCTAGGAGATAAATATTTTTCAGTTTGGGGCATAAGAAGAAATTGAGCACTACTGCAAATATTACCACTTCCTATGCTGAAGCTTTTGTGAGACAATTTCCCCAGCTCTAAGCACAAAGTATGCACAAACAAACATTACAACATTTTTTTAGGTACTCAAAAAGTAATATAAACAATGGGAATGGTTAGAAAACACTGGTAAACTTCTTCACATTTCCTTTATGACTAAAAGGAACAGGACAGACCCATTTCTTCCAGATATAGCTAAGCAGACAGAGTGTCAAGAGGACAGCTATTAATGTTCCTGCTTCAGCAAGACAGAAAGCACAGACCTATTGATGGCATCTGCATTTTTGGCTCTTGTCTTGTTCTGCTTGAATAAGCTTACCAATTTGAGGTAATATTTTCAGACACTGAAATTTTTAACATAGTGGTCTCTAGGACTACCATTTTTCTCTTCCTCACCACACCTAAAGAGACCCTGGGAAAAAAAAATGTAAGAAGTTGAAGCATAAATGTTCATTCTTAAGATGCAGTAAAATCTTTCACCTTAATAACATATTCAGAATGTATTACAGCTGATCAATGCAGAAAAGAGGTATAGAATACTACTGAAAATATCACTTATTTGTATGCAGACCATACAAACATCTGAGAATATGTACTTCAGTGTGCTGCTGGAGTTAAGTAGTTTTCACAGAAGAGAATCACAGTGATTATCAGTGGTTATCCTCTGTGATACAGATGTTTACTTCCTGTTTCAAGAACCATGGCAGGAAACAGGTCTGTTAAAGTACATGTCTAGCTTCAGCCACAGTGTTCCTATCTGTCACCCTTAAGTGTACAATTTGTAGCAAAAATAGGTTCCTTTCTCTAGCATAACTAAATGTATTTAAAATATGTAGTCAACAACCACATGTCTGTGATAGTATTTTGTTACAACCCTTCTCTGACTACAGTGCTATTTCCTCAGCTTACAACTTGAACACGGAACTATTCATCTCTGGGAAACAGCATTAGCTTTTCATCACAAAAAAAGCTCAATTAAAACCCATTTTGCAGAGTCTGAGCCACTGCTTTACTGTACTTTTTCCCTTTCCCTGACTCTTGATAGCTAGACTGCACCTACATATCATTATTTGATGTGAACACAAATATGCAAAGTCAATGTACAGATCTATTTATTGTCAAGTGCATGTAGTTGTTTTGCTGCATGGTGGAAAAGGATTTTTTTAAATTTTTTTTTTTCTTAAAAAAGAGTGTTGACCAACAGATAGTACTTCCCCACACCCATGTTTACTTCTTGCCCAATTCTTTTGGAAAATGGTAGAGGTAGAAAAGTCTGTTCGACTTCTTAGATTTCACTGTGCACTTTCTATTTCTTAGAACATAGCAAATACTGCCTCTACACAATATCCCTAGTACTTATAATGCAAAACACTTTATGACACTTCTAGCTCTGGGAGAAGAGAAAATGAAGCATGAAATAAGAAATATACTAGCAGAACAATATTCATTGACACTGGTAAGTCTGTATAGTGTTGCACTGGGAAACTATTCGTATTTGGGGCTTCAGGATTTTTTTTTTTCTTTTCAACATGTTTGCCCAGCTTTTCTCATGTCAATGTTATGTCAGTCCTTGCAGGTTTTCTCATGTACCACATAACCCAGACCTCAAACCATCATGCTTCAGTCCAACAGATTTAAATGTTCTCATTTTAATGACAATTTTTTTTTTTTTTTGGCTATCTGAAGCAGGTAATTCTCCTTTGAGCTCTTCATATATCCACATTTTTCTAACAGTCTCAGCCCAAACGCAGAACTAGCAATAACATTTTCTTTCCCAGCAAGAGCCAAAAACTAGCAATGTTCTTTTCTTTCCTAGAAAGACTCAAGAAAACAGATTCCAAAGTAGTAATAAATATAGAACAAAACCCATGAAAGAATACCTTGACTGACCAAAGACTGACTTAAGTGGAAGAAGTTTTTTTAAATCATTCTTTGTTTCTTGTAGCCTGTACTGAAATTGAAAGGAAAGTGACAAAAAAAGTAATATTCCTAATAACCAGTATATACAAGCAATATGTAATGAAACCTGTACTAATCCCATCAACTTCACACTGAAATTGGATAATATGTTCACACTGGGTTTAATGTACAAATGCTAAAAACCCTGCAGAAACACATACAGGCAGTGACAGAACTCTAAAAATGGTCACAGCTAACAAGTAAGAGTGGAGCTGACCACAATTAAAAGAAAATGCATTGCAAACTCAGAAAACATGTTTTTCAGGGTAGATTTCTGAAGCTCAGTCCCAGAGAGCAATCCAAAACTCAGCACTTTACAGCACATCCTGATCTAGCATTTAGCAAGAAAATTTAGGAGAGTTTATGAGGTTATGAGATGGTGGAGTTCAGGATCTTGTGTGGTAGGAACAGAATACCAAGTAGGATGACAACTTTGGACTTCAGCAAGGCCAACTTTGGCTTTTCAAGCAATTGCTAGGGGAAACCTCATAGGACGGGGTATTTGAAGGTAAAAGAGCCCATGATAGTTGGTTAATATTCAAGGACCACTTCTTCTAAGCTCAAGAACAGAGCATTCTAACAAGCAAGAAATCAAGAACAGTTAAATAATCTGAATATCCATAAATTCATAGGTCCTTGTGGTATGTATGCATGACTGATGAGGAAGGTGGTGGAGGTCATTGCCAGACCACTGTCCACCACCTTTGGTAAGTCATGGCAGATAGAAGAGGTGCCTGGGGACTGGAGGAAGGCAAATGTCACTCCAACCTTCAAAATGCATTAGAAGAAGGACCCAGGTAAGTATAGACCAGTCAGCCTCAACTCCATCCCCGGAAAAGTAATGCAGCAACTTATCCTGAGTGCTGTCTCTAGGCATATCAAGCACAAGAGGGTCATTAGGAGCACTCAACATGGTTTTACCAAAGGGCGGTCATGTTTAACGAGTCTTTTATGAGGACATAACCAGGTGGACAGATGATGGCAGAGCAGTGGATGTGGTTTATCTTGATTTCAGTAAAGCATCTGACACCTTCTTCCACAGCATCCTTCTGGCACAACTGAGACAGTGTGGTCTGGATGGTCAGGTAGTGAGGTGGATTGGGAACTGGTTGAATGAAAGAAGTCAGAGAGCTGTGGTCAATGGGACAGAGTCCAGTTCATGAGGACTGTAACTAGTGGAGGCCCTTAGGGGTCGGTACTGGGACCAATACTATTCAATATATTCACTAACGACCTGGATGAGGGTACAGGATGCACTGTCAGCAAGTTTGTTGACAACATAAAGCTGGGTGGAGTGGCCACCACACAGGAGGGCTGTGCTGTCATTCAGTGAGGCTTAGACGGGCAGGGGAGTTGGGCAGGGAGCAACAATGAAATTCAACAAGGACAACTGTAAAGTCTTGCACCTGGGAAAGAACAATCCCAGGGATCAGTCTAGGTTGCGGACTGGCCTACTGGAGAGCAGCCAAGGAGAAAAGGACCTAAGAGTCCTAGTGGATGGAATGCTGACCACGAGCCAGCAGTGTGCTCTTGTGGCAAAGAAGGCAAATGCCATTTTGGGGTGTGTTAGAAGGACTGCAGTTAGTAGCATGAGAGAGGTTCTCCCCCCTTCCCTTTACTCTGCCCTGGTGTGGACGCATCTGGAATATAGTGTGGAATTCTGGGCTCCTCAGTTCNGGAAGTTTCATGTAAACATAAGGAGGAATTTTTTCCCTATAAGGGTGACAGAACACTGGAACAGGCTGTTCAGGGAGGTCGTAGAGTCTCCCTCTCTGGAGACACTCAAGACTCACCTGGATGTATTCCTGTGTAATCTGGTATAGGAGATCCTGCTCTAGTGAGGCGGTTGGACTGAGTGAGGTCCCTTCCAGCACCTAATATTCTGTGATTATGTGAGACTTCACACTACCATGCCAGAAAAAAAAGTGTGAAAGCTGCCATTTGTACAGCAGGTATACAAAGCAAAAGCAGAATGACTAGATCATCTAATTAAGATGCAAATGGATCATGTGACCACCTTGTGCCAAACAACAGTATTTCAAAGAAGTCTAGAAACCACAACTTGCTTTTCTTTTTGATTCTAACTACCATTACAAACCTCTTCAGATTCCACTTGTATTGCTGCAACTTCCCTAACATCCTGGGGAAGACAGTCATATTATTTTCCTTTTCATGAGAAAATCCTTCTATATTAGATGAAGGGACAAGACAGATCAGCACATCATTGGGTGCACTTCTGTTAGGTATTTGGCTAGTAGTCATTACAGCTAGCAAACAGAGGCTTAAATCTTTAATTACTGATTTGCTTGAATAATACATCAGACTCACTAATGTAATGGGCAACCTGGAATATGCAGTCCTGATTTACAAGAATTGTTTCATCAGGAATTAAAGAAAGAAAAGGTTTAAAGCAGTTTTTAAGCAGTAAAAAAAAGCAACAATAAATGTTACAACATTCATGACAATCAGGTCCAGTAACATTGGCAGTGTCATAGGTACAGCATTGGGAATTTACACTGTGAACAAGTAATAAACATTTTCAAATCACTCCATTTATCTCCACTTTTTTGTTTTCTTTCACTGGCTTGGGGAAGGATCATTAACCTCTTTCAAAACTGTTTTTTGAAGGGAGAAGTTGATATTTCACAGCTTCTAAACCATTTTCAAAACCTACCACTTCAGTCCTGATACATTTCCAAAGTCAAAATAAACTACCCCAACCATCCTTTACATGCTAAAAAAAATGCTTTGCAGCAACCTTATTTGTAGACTGCCACAAATGGACAACAGTGTTTTATTCAGTTTCCTTACAGTAGCAGGAACAGGATACTGCCTGGGGAGACAGCAAAACTAAAAGACAACTTTCAGTGTAGGTAATGCTACATAGGTGCATTTTTTTTTGTTTTGAGCCCAAATAAATTATGAGGTTTTACTCACAAAAGCAGTATTTAAAAAAAAATGTTAAATGCATTAATGATAGTTTATATTACATACAAGTGTCTCGCATTTCTCAACAATGAAGACATTGACTAACCGCTGTAAAACAATCTTATGCCACAAACACCACACACCACTCATCACAGCTGAGATGCTGACATTTGCTGCAGGGCTAGTACTGCTGCACTGAACTTAGGCACATAATCCACCTCTTTCTAATTTAACTAGATGGGTTCTAGTCAGTAGAACTGCAATCTTAACAGCAGAATATGTATATTTTTCCCTTGATTGCGCCTACTTGTTCTTTCAAGGGCATTCCCATTAGGAACAAACACTTCTCCATCCTCGCTCCCCCTTAAAGCAGAGTGAAAATAATCCTATCAAGGGAAACTTATTACTGTTTCCAAATTGCGTCTGGCTCTCAGCAGGCACACTCTCCAGGCAACAGTTTTGCCGCTACATTATGACTAATTTTTTTTTTTTTTTTCCAGATGACATTTTGTACTGTAAGTAGGTAGAGGAAGGACAGATATATGTGATTTGGGATAAGACAGAACCTCCTGAGTTAAATGAAATAGCATTGTCTCCCATCACTCTGTACCCTCCCGCAAAGAAATTTCATTTTCGCTCTAGAGAACCATTTCCTCAGCACGTTGCACTATGCGCAAACACCGATCCTTTCGCATATCAGATTTTTAAGAGAAGGATCAAACCTACAGTTTGTTCAAATTTGGAGCTCCGACTTACTTTGTATAATGAAGAAATAAGATAAAAAGGGTAATGGGGGAGAACAAAAGAAACCCAAAAATCAACGATTTGATTTCTGGCCACCTGGACAAGGCATACGTTGTCTAATGCTGCCATCTGCTGTCTGTAGGCAACAGCAGTGCAGCTTTGGCTGCGAAAAACAATTTACAGGAGTATTATTCAGACTGTTGTCTTCCACAACTAGTACCTTCTGGATCACCATCTTGAAAAAACACAAAACCTCCTTGGCTTTCCACAATCCTTACAACTCTATGTACCACAGTCTTACAAATAAACTGTTTCTACAAAGCAAAACACAACCTCAAAAACAAACCATGTTCAATGGAATAAAATACCATACATAGGATTTTTAGTGAGTAGATAAAAAGCAATTTTAAAATCAACTCTAACTAAAGCCACTGAGCCTGCTTCAAGATCAATTAGCATGAATGCCTCAAAGTCACAGGTAACATTGTTGAAAAAAAGTGAAGCTCATCCAAACACATATCAAGAAAATTAGGTATAATTTCTACATATTTAAGGAGAACACACATGAACACACAAGCCCTAAACTACAGAGCCACATGAAATTTAGCAAGATAAAACAAACACTTGAAAAGTAATTGCTTCATATCTTAACAAATTCTTCAGAGGAAAGGAAGGGAAATAGGTACTTCTTTGGGGACAAGACAGAGAGAACTCAAGAGGAATTGTACACCAAGAACAGAGAGCTCTGTATGTCAGACTACCGCTTCAAAACCAGATCGAAGTCGACAGTTAGCTTCTAGCCTTTAATATCTAAATATAAGAAAGAACTCTCTACCTATCTATAAGGCAAATTATATACTGCCATTCCATCTATCGGTAACCCACACATCCCAGCTCCTGTTTGAAAGAACCTTAGCTCAAGGGAAGGTTGAGGTATTATTCAGCCACACCACATTTAACCAAAGGTTACGCTACTCTTTATTTCATCAGCCTTCCAAACAAATTTAATATGTCGACGTCCTTTCTTATTATGTGAACTTGTGTTACTAAGATGAATAATGTACTTGCTCAGCACACATCCCCAGGCATTACAAGATCCTGTTCCCCAGGTAAAATCATTTCTAAAAACCTGGAGCACTATTCTTAATTCCACAACTCAAGCATGCAAGTCTCACAGACTCAAAACAACCATATCCTTCCTGCTATCAGAAGTGAAAAAACAAAGGCCTGCAAATCCCATAGCTTGTTAAAGTGTTAAGAAAATGTCCTGCTACAGGTTTTATATGAAATAAGGACTTTTATTAAAAGACAACTAAGCAGCATCCAGGGCCTATTCTCTAGATGATGCTTAGATCCAGCTTCTCACTTTCCGCACAGCACCTTTTCGTGTCAAATACAGCATAGTTACAAGACAGTTGCCTAAAAATCTTTTTGACCAACAGAAGGTAACATTTTAGAACAAAAGTCAGAAGAAAAAGCATTATGAACTATGCCACTGCTGAAACATTGCTTTTAAAAAAGCTACTTATAGAGTTCATTTTACAACGGTGGTGCCACAAAGATCGCAAGCAATCACAAAGCTTTGCAGCCACAAAATCCTCTTCGAAACATGGCTCCAAGAAATTAACGTCTTTAAGTTTCAACTATTCTGTGCTGCAACTTTAAGTGAGAGTCCTTGGCAAGCCTGAAGAACTTAGAATTTAAAATACTTTTTTTTTAATACTCTGTGTTTTAGCTCCAGTTTCAGAAATATAAATAAAATTACTTATACCAGGCTTATTTCTTTAACAATATGGAGGGAAGGACTGTAAAGCACATGCAGATTTTTTTCAAGTAATTTAAATACTGAAGATATCAAAGGCCATACTGGTGCATACAGGCCTTTCTAATTCTGATTTTTATTTCTTATGACTAGCAACTATAATTAAGCAGACTGAGCTTCTACTTCTTCCAATTCCCAATAAAACAGGCTGACCTAGATCTGTAAAATCCTGAAAGAGATCACTTTTCCTTATGAACTTGCTGTATCCTTCATTACAGCACACAGTCTCCGTATCCTCATTCTAGCACCTCTTAATTTCCAAAAATGTCACAAGTCAGAAAGGCAATCAAAATTAAATCACTTTTCCCTCAGTAGGTCTCCATAGCACATTCGGCTTGCTGTGTTTTCCATTGTTTTAAATCTGTAGCATCCTCTTCACTTTGTAAGCTTTTAATTGGAACCACAAGACAAGAAATTGTTCTCCCATTTCTGTAACTCTTGGGGACCCAATACCAGTATGGTCTTGCTATTGAGAGTTTTACACCATAGGGTCTGCCAGTTTGATGCCACTGTTTTTACATTTAATTTTTTTCCACAGTCACTAAACTCAAAGTTCTACCATCCTCTCCACTCTTTTTCTAGACAGTCAAATTCAGGTAAACCTTTATCACTGTTCACTGCCTGTATCACTCTGCCTCTGTACCTATCACCTTAGAAATTCATACACAAAATGGAAAGATTTTACTTGCTGCAAATAATTTACAACTGAATGTATCTACCTTGTTTCTCTCTACATCATGATCATAAAGACAGTTGCTGAAGTGTGTACTTCTCTGAACAAGACTCCTCCATCCCATCCTGAATTAAGTCATCTAAAGGAACCAAATATCTTAGTTCAATCTAATGCTCAACCTTGATTATGTCTGTGTGTCAAGCTGTCACTTCTTAGTTTCTCCACCTCTTCCAATCGCTTCAATGCTTTATTTCTCTACCTTTGCTATACACATTGCTTTCACTCTTTACTCCCATTGCTCTTTGTACTTCAAAGAAAACCTACATCTGCTTTCAAAGACGTTCTGCATAGAAATTAACATCAGCTTACCCTCCTTATTAAGGGTTACCCTTCAGTCTTATCTATTAAGCTGCCATATTTAATTATCTTGATGTGCAAGATCTTTGGATGGCAAATGTACTTGTAAAACACTGTAAATACACGATTAACACAGAAGTAGAAACATAGTTTCAAACAAATAATACCTGAACCAATAAATACAAGGCTGCATAACACAAGTACTTTGAATTAAATTTCAGATGAAGCAAAGCAGTAGATCAGAGATGTCCAGCATACCATGCTCAATATAGCTCACACTGACACAACGCTCAGCAAGCAGCGCTCTAGCTGAATATTCCAATTTGCTTTGAAAATAAATCTCAAGTAGGGGGTGTAATAATCAAGTTGGTAAACTCAATTTGAACATGAAACATATTGATTTCTTTTGTGGTTAATCACCATTATGACTCTAAATTACAAAGATCAGGATTTTTTCCTCTTCCTCAATGCATACACTAAATTGCAAACCAACAACAGCCCACAGAGCAGTAATTGCTTTCTTGACAGGATAAAAATGCCTGCTTGTCCTATCGTTTTTGTCAGTCCATCTCCTCTCTACCTTTTCCCTCTACTTGTTTATTGGTTTGTTCACCACTAAAAGTGAACTTTGGGGCCATAAAAATTAAGAGCCTTTTCCGGATGTTGCCACAAAGCAAAAGAGGAGGATCACTTTCTCACTCCACAAACAAGGTACTTCTTCAGATGCCCCAAAAAAATGCTCCTTCCTGTAACAACAGATCGTACATTGTCAACTCAGCCAACAATTAATACTGATAACTAATTTATCCAGTAACACTTCTTTATAAGTTGAAATCCATTTCAAAGAGTACAAAAAACCCAAGGAAAAAAACATGGAAAATATAGATTTCCCAAAAAAAGTTCTGCTATACTTAACCAAGACATGAAGATAAACATCACCATACCTACTATAAAAATTCATTATTTTTTCTCAACTACATTAGTGTGTGTTTTTTTCCAAGTTTAATAGTACTGTATTATCTACCTCTTCACTCTCAATTCTTAAAAGGGGAACTTGGTTTCATAAAGGTAATGATTCATGGAGGAAATGTTTGTATTATGTGATGTAGAAAGACATGGATTATCTTCAGCAAGTGGGGCTGACAAGACATCCACGAAAGAAAGTCTAACAGCTCCTTATAAGGACTACCACAACTGAAAGTCAAAGTATCTGAAGACAGTATCTTTGAGTGAAGTATACATACTTTCTTGAAGGCATAAAGAATGAAGGAGCTTTCTTTTCGCTTTTCTAAAACACATCATCCAAAGCAAGTCTTGAAATTGTTAATTCTGAAAATGATCTGTCACATTCAGATATCAGGATACACGATAGGGCAAATTAGGCTTCAGGTAAATAACAAATTTGGCTTAAAGTAAGGATGAAAATGAAAACATGACTGGCTGGAGTTTTAATAGAAGGTCTTGACTGTTATCTTTAATGATTAGACAAAGAATGATAAAGCTCATTCTCTGCTAAAGAACTGACTTGAAAATTGTAGGAGGAACAGGCCAGGTTGGATGAGGCCTTGCGTAACCTGTACTAGTGGGAGGTGTCCCTGCCTATTGCAGGGGGTTGGAACTAGATGATCCTTGAGGTCCCATCCAACCTTACCATTCTATGATTCTATGAACAGGTATTAAACACCCTACCTTAAAATAATTTCTTAATCACCATCTCCAAAGGACAGGCAAGGTGGCAAAGTATGGGATGTCTTTTTCAGGAGGGCGAAGAGGGGTGATTATTCTCAGTATCTATGACAGACAGGTTACATCTTCCCATATTAATCTCAAAACTACTATCTCTTAACTTTAAACAAAAAAAAAAAAAAAAAAACAGCTCCTTTGAACCAAACAGACTGCCTCTAGCACACAAAACAGCATTCTTGTTCAACCAGTACAGATCATACCTTTTGGGAAAGAGCTGTACTTTTAACTGGGGCTACTGAGGCATTCTTCTGCCCAAGTAGTCTCTTCTGGTGTTTTACAGTGTCTACAAGAACAAGCTACACAGAAAGTCTGGAGGCACAAGGACTGTCTATTCTCCTGCAACTCTCACTGTTCCTAGTTCACTCTTTCATCCTCACTACTTTCACTCTACGCATACCCAGGTGTCAATTCTCCTTCATAAGCAAGATTGGTTGTGACTTCTGAAGTCATGAGCAGCTTGATACAGCCTTGGTACTGAAAGAGAGAGGGATGCTGTTACTCAAAAGGAGTCTGTTAGATGCCATTCTCTCTAGATTTGCACAGATGAACTGCTAAGGAAATAATTCAGTCTTATTTTCATTTAAGCTCTAAAATATCACCAAAAGCTCAAATTTCATTCTCACAGAGAAATTTATTTGCACTCTGTGTTACAAACAAGCTTTAAGTACCAGAAGGCCCTTCTCTAATGTCAAGGAAAGAGAACTATCGTTCAGATTACTTTTTATCCAGTTCTGGTTGCCTGTTCACATGAAGGTCAGGTCAACTTAATCACTCTTAAGTTTTCTGATTATAGTGAAGAAATCCTACTGAAAACTTATTTCAAATTTTAAAAGAGAATTTACATTTTTTATACCTTTCACAACCTGCACACCACAAAATCGCCATGTTTCTCTATTTGCCAAACTAGGACTTTGGTATTTTAGAAGTGTTCCGTTAGTACCCTACCATTTAGGTCTTATGTTAGTGCTGGATCTCACTCAAATCTGACTGCCAATGCTAGCTCCCCTCTGAGAGATAAGTAAGGAAAAGTGCCTTAGCATTATCCACTTGGTCAATTCTCCCACTGTGTAATTACAGTTCGAACAAAAACTGTGTACCTCCCACCAATGAAGCAACCTATGTCATAAGCCACTCTGTTGGTCCACTAATCTTTTCTTTGCTTCTTAATCATTGCAAGAATACATAATTGTATTAACAAAGAAAAATTACAAAAGTACAGTCCAAGTGCTTGGAAGATAGAAGGTGAAAGAGTAACTCCAACAGCAGACATAACTATTATCAATAAGCCAGTTATACTGTTCCACAGAAGTCTACAGACATCGGTTCACAATATAGACTGTAACCAAACAACAAAAAACAAAAAGAAACTTGCAACGGAAGAAAAAAATTTTGAATGATAAAAGTAAATAGAAGGTTGACTCTTACAGACATGTTCTTGGACAGTGGTGTTCCCCAGCAACAAGTACTAGGACTGCTTTTGTTCAATACCTTTATTAACAACCTGCATGAGGGCATTGAGTGTACCCTCAGCAAGTTTGCTGATGATACAAAAGTGGGGGTTGGGGGGGAGTGGGCAACAGCCCATTAGGTTGTGCTGCCATCCAAGATCTGTACAGCCTGGAGAGCTGGTTGAAGGCAAACCTTATGAAGTTTAATAAGGACAAGAGCAGGCTCCTCCATCTGGGGATGAATAACAACAACTTGCTGGTGGACAGCAAGTTCTGCATGGGCCAGCAATGTGCCCTTTTAGCCAAAAGAGCCAATGGCATCCTGGGGTGCATTAGGAAAAGTGTGGCATGCAGGTCTAGGAAGGTTCTTCTCCCTCTCTACTCTGCCCTGGTGAGACCACACCTGGAATACTGTGTCCAGTGTGAGGTCCCCCAGTTCAAGTGAGACAGGGACATGCTGGAAAGAGTCAAGCAGAGAGCCATGAGAACGATTGGGGGACTTCAGCATCTCCCCTATGAAGAAAGACTGAGAAAGCTGGGGCTGTTTAGTCTGGAGAAGAGAAGACTGAGAGATCTTATCCACATCTATGAATGAGGGGTGGGTGTCAAGTGGATAGGGCCAGTCTCTTTTTGCTGGTCAGCATCAACAAGACAAGGAGCAATGGTTACAAACTGGAACACAGAAGGTTTCATCTCAATCTGAGGAAAAACTTCCGCATAGTGAAGGCGACAGAGCACCGGAGCAAGCTGCCTAGGGAGGCTGTGGAATCTCCTTCTCTGGAGACTTTCAAAACCCACCTGGATGTATTCCTGTGTGAACTATGTTAGGGGATCCTGCCTTGGCAGGGAGGTTGAACTCAATGATGTTTGGAGGTGCCTTCCAACCTCTAAAGTTCTGTGATTCTGCATTATCAGAGATTGCTACACAAGAAAAGATGTTCCTCAGTTTCCTCTGTTGTTTAAAATTTCCCTCTTCCCAAGAAACATTCAACAGTTACTAAAGATATTTACTCTGATGTAAATTCTTACACCTGTTCAGAAAGGTCATGTTGTCAAAGGAGACCATATTGCACTTCAGTACCTCAGCTAGATAATGAATGAAGTTTGCAATATAAAGTTGTCCAATAATAAGATAAAATACCAGCATCCACAGATTCCAACAGATACTTAACATGGAAATGACAAAAGACACTGCTTCAATATTCGCCATTTGATTCTGCAGAAACCCTAAAACTGCCTGAGAAATTAATGTCTACATGCAGACAAATAGAAAATATCTAAATGTTCCATCAGGAGATTAAGGTCAAGACTGAAATGAAAGTATAGGAAGACAAAAGTAACTGTAACTTGCAAGAACCATTGTCAGAAAGGTTACTGCAACATGCATAAAGATATGGTTTGACATAAGCAAGTTTAACACAACCAAAGGATCTGTAGAACTTAGGGACTTGGAAAAAATGCACTTTTTTTCTGTAAGAAAAAGGGAGATTTCTTTGTTTGGGGGGTTTTGTTTTGTTTTTTTTTCAGACCATTGCAAGTTTCTATAGTTAGCAATACAACTCATCTTCCAAAGTTTTTAAATTAAGTTCTAGCTCTCAGTAAAGACAGTTTTCACCCAGAGTCCTTATTGTGCAAGCTCAGAAAGTAGTCCATAAACAAAAGAAAACATAATTGCCAGAAGAAAGATATGTGAATTTTAAAAAGTGTTGCAACATCATTCCTTTAATATGTTGAACAAATTCTTAAATTTCTACTTCATTTTCTTCACTTTTATGAAGATGAGATGGCAGCAATACAGTTTAACTCACAGGATGAGGACAGGATTATGAGCATTTGCAAACCACTCTGACCTCCTTGAATGAAAGGACCTAGATTAGCAAGACACATTATATCAGTCCTTTAGAATGAGCTGATTTTAAGCGAGCAGAAGTATTATGTAAATTAGTTACAAGAAAGTAGAAATTAGAAGGAAATGATTCAAATACTGTCGAAAGGTTGAGTAAAGGCACTATACAGAGTTGAGTGCAGATATATACCCATTGGTTCCAAATCCACATTTTCTGTTCTTACATTTTAAATGGAAGCTATCTCAGCTCCTAACTATATTTCAAAAGAAGCTGACCATTCAATGAAGTTTCAAATATATTATTGTAATTCAGTAACCCTCTGTGTACTCACAAAGCACAAAATGTTTATATAGATGCACATACACATCACTGTTCTAACTTTGAATCACCAAAGGGTAAAATCATGATGTATACAAATTGGTTTTGTACTTTTCTTTCTCCAGTGACTGTAAACTAAAAACAAACAAACAAAAAAAAAAAACCTGAAATTCTCTATGTCTTTGACAATACTACCTCTTTTCCTCAAAAAACTAATTTTGCATTTAACAACACATACAATAACTCCCCAGTTCATGTAGAGATCCATACAACATTACTACAACCTCAACAAGTGTTAAAATTACCAAAGCTTCTATACTCACCAGCTAAATTGCATAGTGTTATTTTCAGAAAGTTGTTTTTATGGTTTGTCATCTGAATAAAGAAGTTGCATGGGAAAGGACATAAAATGCTAGGTACAGTTTAATATCTACAATTTCCTGTATGTTTAAGCAGATGACCAAAAAAAAGCTATTAAAAAAAAAAAATCAAAACTCAAACAAATCAATCAAAAAAGAGGACAAAGAAAAAATCCCCTAATTTGACCTGCATAATCAGGATATAACAGAGAAAAGCTCTATTTTCAGGATGGTCCCAGGGAAATTATTAAAACTAGTTACAGAAATTAAAGATGTGTGAAGGTGTCTTTCTATGATGACAAGCCTAGAATTATTGCCTAGACAAGCAATAACTACAAGCTTAGAATTATAGTTTAGAATACAAATTCCTGTATATTCTAAAGCATTTCAATGAGATACACAAAAGTGGTCTCTTTCGAGACACTGAATAATTTTTCTGTGGCTCTCACAGCAATAATGTAAGGGCTGTCAACTTCACTGAAACACACCAAAACCTAAGGCAAAATAAATGCAAAAAAATTAATCCACTGTTGAGGCTCATAGTAAGAAAGTAACAAGCAGTAAAATTCAGATTTTGGTATAAACATAATTCCAACCATGATACGTATTCTATAGTTCACTAAAAACATCAAAATACTTTATAGGTGGAAAAGGGAATGTGAAAAAAACATACAGTAAATACATTAACATTTCAAATAAAAACCTGTAAACAGGTGTAAAATCTCAACAGTAGTTTCACTAGTAAATCCTCTCTTTATTTGGGGCATTTTGTTTCATACTCCTGCATACAAAGGTAAATAACCATCTACTCATCCTCAACATGACATCTGTCAATCAGCTTTAGTTAAAAAACTCCGTACCTCATATATCCTGTCTCAAACTTTCAAATGTTCTCTTAAAAGGAACTAAGCATCTCAACTCCCATAGTCTCTTTACAAATGGCATGCAACCTGGGAAATGTTAACCACAGTTTTGCTGTTACCTTATACACTTTTATATTCAGGAAGCTGGTTGAATTCTTATGTCAGGAAGTTAAGCACGGTGATGGATGTAGTAAAACAGTAGGAGTTAAGTCCATCCTCACTTTGGTACGCATACCATAGTTATAAATGAACACAGTGTATTTTCAGAAATCTTTCTAAAGCCATTGGAAACTATACAAGCAAAACTTTTGCACTGCTCAAAAGAAAAGAGTTGCAAATATGGTTAAGATTGGCATTCAAGAGCACACTTAAAATGACAAGTTGAAATATGGCTTTTCTTTTCCCCCAGCTACAGTATTTTGAGAAAATACCAGCAGGTCTAGCTTTTAAAACACTGAAGGTGTGCCTATGCTCATATACTCACTCCCACTTACTCTACAGTTCCTCTCTTTTCCCTGCAAAACCTAAACTCTCATTTGTGATATGCAGCAAGCCTGGGAATTCAAGAGGCTGTCTACAAGCCCAGAGAACTGACGCCTTTAAAGAAAGATAATGTCATGCTTGGTATAACAGATCCTCAGCCTATGAACATTGGTTTCACCTTACTACCATGAATTGCTAATACAACGCAAATAGAACTACACACATCACTACAACTCGACAATGTTGGGTTCACGCATGCACACAAACAGAAACAGTACACTTACGAGAACATCAGCTTCTGTCACAAGATTGATTTTATTATTTTAGAAAACAATTCTCATTTTTTATTATAGCAGTAGTCCTGCAATATGACCTGAAACATATCCTTATACACCTATTAACAAGCCTACAGAAACTTCTTCTATGTCCATGTTTATTACAGGATCTCAGTTCTGTTCCAATAACAGTTTTAGATTCTGGGTTTTTTGGTTTTTGGGGTTTTTTTTATTAATCAGGAAAAGATAAAGCAACTTTGCTTAAGAAGGACAGATTTGCCATTTGGATGCATTTCTGGCAGACAGGAATGGAAGCTGGAGAAATATAAAACAGTATGAGAACTGCATTATATTCACATAAAGGGTGGTTTAATAATTCACAGTTTATTTGGAGGTTTGTTTGCAACTGTAGAAAAGGTCAGACCTTTTATGAATAAGGTATTAAAGTTTGCACACAAAGTCTAAGGTAAAGATAAGTAACAAGGCTTGTTTACCATCCAGTTGCTCACAGTGTGCATTTAAGATTTCTAAATCAACATGGTGATAACAATATGGATTACTGAGAAGATGCTGCATAGACATCAGCACAAAAATAACAAGATTTGGTAACACGTATATTGTGTGAGGGAAGTTTTATTGTTTTAAGAGATGCATGGCTTTGAATTACACTTACTGTCCTTAAATTTCTCATTGCTTTTCCTTGCACTTTTTTGATTTAATATTTTACCAGGCAGACTCCCATGCTTCTACATCAGATATTTCCTGCACTGCTTATTGGCAGAAACAACAAACTCTGCAAGTTTGGAGCTGGCCTGTGCTGTCTAGAAAAACACTCATTACATCAACAAGCATTTACTTTGGGCATCCACAACAGCTGGCAGAGACAGATATACCCAAGAGTTACATGGACCCTGTTGCTCTGGGACTGCTGGCTGAGTATTTGAACACATACCAGTGTACAACCAAACAGGTGCACTTTTTCAAGACTAGCTAGACAGAAACCAACTCTTACCAAAACATTGCCTCAAACAAGACAGTGAGGCACTAAAAATAATGACTTGCAGGAATTCATATATCCCTTACTAGTAGCTAACAGAAAATAAAAATATTCCACAGCTGCAGCAAACACAAAAAGCATATTTTAAGAAAAGCAAACTTTAAGCTCATTCAGAAATATTTCCACATCCATCTACTCTATCTCAGAAGGAAAGCAAATATGGAGATTTTCAAGCCTTGAGGAAGAATTGCTTCTGTTCTTCTAACCTAAGCTCCACTGGTCACATTGACAGAAGGCTTAATAGTACACATTTCATTAAGCCCTTTTTTGCCTCTTGAACTAACAAGCAGAAGTGACCTCTCCTGTAAACTACAATCTACTTGCACTATAATCTCGAGTGTCTTCTGGTAGGAAAGATAGCACCAGAAAAGATCATACGCTAGACTGCACATAGAGAATTCACCTGCTGTTAGTAGTGCTTTGACCATTCCTAATATCTACATGTCTTTCATGTCTGAAGTAAGAGCAGTACATGCTGCCTCAGCTAACTGCCGAGCTTTGATCAGGTGCATTCAGAACACAGAGTCACCAAACCTGACTTTCAACAGGTCAGTACAGGGCAAATAAAAAAAGGTGACTCTGAGGACACACATGGTAGGCATCACATGCAAAAGCTTCGTATTCATTGTTAAAGATCTAAATAGTCTGCACATACTTTAACAAAGAGTCTGCTTTTATTCTATAGTTTCTTTGACTTACTATAACTTTCACATCAACATGATTTTGTTCTGTGGTCTAAACATGATTCATACCCTCAATTTAACTTTGATTCATAGTTTCTAATAACATCAGTTCATTGTCCAAACACTGCAAGGGGATATTAAACAAGTTTAGATGGTCTGGGGAATTTGCCCATGAACATTAAACACATAATAAGTGGTTGCCATAATCTTGTTTTAGATAAGCAAAGCACAACTGTATTGTGCTGGCTCTGAACCAAAAAAAAAACCACAACGAACAAACAAACAAAACCCCAAAACCTGTAAAACAATATTGCAAAAACTTTTATTATTAAAATACATACAAGGCTGTAGATTATTTCAAGTAACTGCCTACCCAGTTTCAAATTATATAAAAGCAGAAAAACAATCCAAGTAAGAATTTTAAGTTTTATGAATGGCTACCATCCACAGCTGAATGTGAAACTCTGTTGTCTTTGTCCATAGTCTAGCTTGCTTATTAGCTGCAAAATGACACCCTCAGGAGCTCACGCTGTTACCAGGCAGCTGGTAGTATATATACACACAAACACACATACATGCACACACACACATATAAAGTCAACACCACGCTTAATAGGTAAAGTTGAACTCTCCATATTAATAGGTACACTTCTGTAGAAGAATGCCCTAAAAAAAGAATTGTCAGACAGATGGCTTTTTTAAAGTTTGATTTAAATCCATGGCACATGCATGACATGTGCCTTTCCTTGATTTCCCAGATGCTAACTGGTAAACAAGACTTCCGATGTACTCATAAATGCATGGAATTCAATAATCAGTCAAGTATTTAGACACAAAAGAGAAGTCAGCAGAATTTTACGGATAAACAAAAATCAACTTACCAAAAGTAGAATATCTTCTGTACTAAGGACATAGTCAGCACTATGACAAATGGTTAGAATAATTTAAGTGCTTGTGCACCGACATATAGAGAAAATTGTTTCTATTTCACACCTTAAAGCATAAATATCTTCTGGAAATGCACTATTTCTGCTATAAAACTCTAAGTATTAATAAGCAAATTGTTCAAAAGAAATCTGGGTTTTCCCCTGTAACGAGGGATATTCTTCACTGTTCCAGCAGTCTGACACTTGTTTTTTAACCTTCTATAGTGAGTACTCAGTTGCCTTTCCTCCAGCTCTGTATCTTGGGTTTGCTAGTCAGTTCTCCTTTTCTTCATCAGTGCTTCTTATTCCAAGCACTCTCCCCAGAATAGTATCATCAATATTTTGTGACTATACATTCCTTCACCGACTCCAAATACAGCAGGCATACATACTCTGTACTTGCACATGTATTGTTAGGAGACTTTTAGAACCTTATCATGTCAAAGCATATTAAAGTGACATTTTTAAGGTTGACATTCCATTTTCTTTAAGCTTGCTTCGAGTAGACATTTAGTAGAAACCTCACCGCGTTCAGGATTTTAATCAACAGCGAAAATTAAGAAAAAGTTAAGATCTATTAGGTCTTGTCTGGACCTAGAGAAATGTATTCTTCTAAGAATCAATTTAGCCTTTGCAATGTGCTTGTAAAATGTCACACATTCACACACAGAAAGCACTGCAGACACTGTTAAAACTAGTTTCATTAACTCTAAATGCTATTCCAGTCAGGTTGCATTAATGCCAGCTAAGTTAAAGGTTTGCAGGCACAGTAGTTCATACTGAACAAACAGCCTAGTCACCACTTTCCCCATAATACACTCCTTTGAAATTTGCCTAACTTCACCATTTCTGGGAACTCTTCCCAGAAATCTGCAGGGCAAGTACTTAAAATGCAATCTTTTTCACGCAGGACAAGTAACAACAAAGAAAACCTGTGAGTTTGAAAGGCCCATCAGCAATGGACACTGCAGAGTTTAATTTCTTGATCAAGAAACAATTCAAATTCCTAGCCTAGAGAAAGGCTTACAGTTGTGGCAAAGCCTCCAAACTGGAATAAAAATCTAAATTTCAAATCCAGATTATCTGGGCAAAGAACTAGGAACAAGAGAGAATGGAAAGTTTGTGATCTATCTTTCACTGGGAAAGAACAAGATGCCTAAAGATTTTGTTTAGGTCTGCTTTTCCAATATATACTTCCAACATAA
>VWZE01012080.1:24812-35479 GCA_013396675.1 Eubucco bourcierii | reverse complement strand
AGAGGGGAGATTTAGACTGGATGTTAGGAGGAAGTTCTTTACAGTGAGGGTGGTGAGGCACTGGAACAGGTTGCCCAGGGAGGTTGTGGATGCTCCCTCCCTGGAGGTGTTGAAGGCCAGGTTGGATGAGGCCTTGAGTGAGCTGTACTAGTGGGAGGTGGCCCTGCCTATGGCAGGGGGTTGGAACTACATGATCCTTGAAGTCACTTCCAACCTTACCATTCTATGATTCTATGATTCTATTTGCTGCAGGACAGTCTCCCAGAAAACTTTTGAGCATTCTGCTGGTTCTCTTTCTTCTCTGAAAGACCAAAGAATGTTCTACTGCATGTAAAAACCCTTCATCACTGCAGAACTAGGGACAAAAATTATGGAGAGTTTTTAAAAAAGTGACAAGGTGAGCAGAATTAAAGTTCAACTTCCCTATTACTCTGCAAAGGACTTTTAATTACATCCAATAAAAATATGATTAGGTTTAAAAATAAAAGAGAACTAAGTATAAAATAATAGTGTTCCACTAATTTTACTTTCCAAAATTAATGTTGCTGCACCTTCTATTTTTCTTCAAAGAAATGTCAGGCAGAAATATCAAACTGTCCTCAGGGAAAAATCACAGCATCTGAGATTTAAGAGGAATCCCATGCTCAAATGAGTTAGTGTACTACTATTCACTAGGGAGCAGTGTATTATGAGGAACAATGTAATAAAAGTTTTTTTTAAATATTAGAATATATCTCTATATATCAACAGTGGCAACAGTGTCCAAATAGGTCCAACATCTAACAATTTGTAACCAGGCTTCCCAGCAATCTACTCTTTATGACAGCCTTAACTAGACATTTTCTAACACATAAGGTAGGATAAAATGCAGTTGCAAGCATGAAGAACTCCAGAAATTACTAAAACACTGGATAGCATGAAACTCTATATTGGTACAAATTATTAGCAGGCAAAATGGTCCACTGGATAAGGATAATCAGAGAGAAAATATTCCTAGCTGCACCAGAGACTTATTGCATGACCTTGAGCAAGTAACTTAATTTCTCTGCCCAAATTTTTCTATAAAGGACAGTAATGTTTGCCAGTTTTTGTATAGACATATATAGTCTATAGGGAAAAAAGCATTTTGTGAATACTTGAGAACCGGTATTTTGTTCTAGAAAAACTTCTCCTTTATAAATACTTAGTACAGACACTAACTTTCACACCAGAGGACCTGAGATCATCTCGTGAGATTTTCCTCTCTGATATTGTGCAAAAGCCTGCCAAAGATCTATGTGCTCCTCCTCAATTTTACAGCCATTAGGTAAGAAACAGATTTCCAGAGATTCTGAAGTGTTATGGATACAGAAGGGAGAAAAATCTCCTCACCCAAATTTAGCCTATTTTTAGTACCATTTATCTTCATGGACACACTTAACACTGAAATAGAAGTTAGAGAACAATCTTTTGTAAAAGCTGAAAAACTTTCACTATTTCTGCCTTGCAGAGACTAGGGAGAACTTCAAGAAATTAATCAAAGGAAAAGAAAGGTTGGTTAGATAAGCAAAAATTACACTAGACAATTTACTGCTTTACATATGCAAACACAGGAAAATACTGAATAATATCCTTCAGCCACAAGAACACCAATCCACCTTTAGCATGGCATTCCATATAAAAGCTCACCCTGACAAGTAAGTACTACAAAATTTCTTATCAACAACATTTGTCACTTCCAGAAGACAATATATGTTTATTTAAAACACGTGACGCAAGCAGCAAACAAAATTCTAGCCCCATAACTAGGTTTATATGGATGAACCAGCAAAGGTCACAAAATATTGGCTCTTGTTTTAAGAATTTGGGGTCAGGAAGGAAGGAAAAAAAATTATCAGGTAGCTACCTGATTTTCATACCTCTTTCAGAAAGAAAAATTACCTTATGCAAATATTCAATTCTCTAATGCAGTTCCACATTGCTTGATCCTAATTAGAGGAATGACTCTCCTTAAACATAATGCATTTTCAGGTGATGCTTATTCTTACCTGGCAAGTTCTTTAATTAAGTTTGCAATGCGTCTCTTGTCCTCAGGACACAAATCTTTTAAAGAAGCACTCTTCATTCCTCCTTCATTAGCAACCTAAAAATTTAAAGTCATATTTCAGAAAGTACTCTTTAAATGAGAATCAGTATTTCATAAGATAATAAAAGCATTTAAAGACCTAATAATTAGAAGTTGAAAGTAGACAAATTCCAACTGGAAATAAAACACATGGATTTTTTAAATATTTTTTTTAATGCAGGTAATGTCCAATGAAACAAATTGATAGATTGCTGAGAACTCTTTTAAGAGTCAATTAATCCAAATGCAAGCTCCTACACATGATGGTTAAAATTTTAAAACATACAGTATTCATTGATTTACACTAGATAAAGAGCAGTAGGTTCTCATGACTTGAAAATTTAGTGCAGCAATATCTAAATTCAAGTTCAAACTTCATTATGTTAGTATTCTAAATTACATAGTAAGAAAAAAAAATATTCTGCCTTAGAACTTACGACAAAAGCAGACAAACTAGCTAAAACGGATATGCAATATATTGTTAGTAGACAGTAGGTCATTACTTTAAAGGATTTTTTTTCAATACACAAAAGTACACATCCTTTCACACATCACTATCGTTTGCTTTTAATTGCCTCCTGCTACCTTCTCAAAACAAACTTTAACGTACATAAGTACTTCAGTTCTTTTAATGCATCCCTCCAACACACTGAGAACTGCAGCATTTGTTACCAACATCCACCAGAGGGCATATTGCTGCCCATGTTTGCAACAGTCCCTTGTAATACCGAGATTCCTAGCATAACCAATTTTGAGTGTTTCCAAGTAGAAAAGAGTTTTAAGTTCTATATTCCTTTTATNTAAAAAAAAAATCCCAAGATGAAAGTAGCAATAAGAGCTATGTTATTCTGTCCCAAGATTTCATCAAGTTCAAGTATTTCCCCTTTACCTACAAATATTACAAACCTCCCAGAGCATGTACAGCACTCAGCATGAGATACACGAATGCTAAAAAATGCTTTGCATTTTGACCAAGTTAACACAATACCTCACAGAACAACATCTGAGCATGCAAAGCTTCTCTCTGCTCATTAGCAGCAACACATCAGCGAAGTTGCCCCCTTCCATTCCTCACTAATTGCTTCTTGAATAGTGCTTTGAAACAATTAAAAGACTACGTTACTTTTTTGAAAAGTTATGATTTTATACAGAGACATGTTAATCCGACCTGACGCTACAATCCACTCCTATTTTAACTCCCGTGCATTTTCCTCAGCAGGCAGAGAAAAGGGAAGGAGTCTCACAAGGCTTTCTGAAGTATCTGATTTCAGATTCCTTCCCTAACATACGCTATTTACAGTCATGAAAATGAAGAGAGAATGTCTTTGAGTCAATTGAAGATCAACTAAATATATTGTTGAAGGATTTCCACTTTGCAAGTTAAAAAAAGTCTGCTCTCAAAGGGGAAAAGGAATAAAAATTCTCCACACAAGTAGTGCAAACAACACACCAGACAACGAAACAGATTTTACTGCGACATACAAAAGGGATCGCAGGCAGTGGGCCTGTATACTTATCAAGAGATGTTTCTATGTAAAGATTCTGCACAATAGGTACCATTTGTGAAATTTCTCTGCACATAATTTAACAGTGCCATTTGAAAAGAGGACATACATATCAGCCTCCTAAAAATATTTATAAACAGAAAAACTGAAAGACACGAGTCCAGGAGGGGTTCTAAAAATTAATACCAGTTATTAAGTGCCATGCTGAAGGATTCCAAGGCCAATGACACTGTCAAGGCAATGAGAATTAAGTTATCTGACTTCACAACAGTTTTGATTGTACATGTGAGATATATAACATTTACTCATCACACTGAGAAGGACATCTTGGTCCAGGAAAAAAAAATAGGTAAGATTTAATGGCATACCTAATATAGTGATTCTATGGAATATAGTGATTCTAGAGGTTCTCTAAGTGGGAGGATACCAAACCCTAATGACTTACAAACTGTCACGGTAGGCCTAAGCAGGCCAAAATAGGCTTGTATATGTCCTGGCTTGCCCAGACATGTTTTTCTGCTCTCCCTCCTTCTGTTTTGGGGAGAGCAACCATGGGAAAGAGGACAAAGAATCTGGAGCCACTGAGTCTGGGGTCTGTGGCCTGCCCAGACTCTGTGGTAAACAAGGTGCACACAGTTCCCTTGTGCAAGGCTGTGTTATGCCCAAAAAACGGTAAAGCAAGCCTGTGGCTTCACCTAATAGGGTGAATCTTGGCTAACTGCCATTTGATTGGCTATTTTGTGTCCAAAGGCCCATTAGTCTCAGGTTGTACGGGTATAAAGGGATGAACAGATAGCACATGTGCTCTCTGCTATTGCATCCGTGCCTGCTGCCTCACTGATCCTGAGCTGTGCAGGACCCCAGCAAAGCAGGATCAGGCTCTGATGCTTCCACACATTTGGCCTGCACAGCTAGCATGACACCGAGCTGAGACTGCACACTGCAAGACATCTGCCTGCACATGACAGCCTGCTGCCAAGAGAGCCAGGACCAGGTCAGAGATCATCTCCTTTCCTCAGCACCCAGAAGGCTGGGGAAACTTCTAAGCCTCTAACGGCTACCAACAACAACCCCACCGCAAGCCTTGGGTACTGTCAGATAATATTTTTGTGAGTAAACACCAAAAGCCTCTTGTAATCATTAAAAGCCTTCTGCCATAAGCAGAAAGGAGCTTCCTGTGTCCATCTAGTGAGCAAGCGGTGTATTGCCCGCAAACGGTACACAGACCACAAAGCCTTCTCTTTCAGTTTAATTGAGTTCAATTAATGTGTCTATATTTGCTAGTTATTCCTAGATCCTATAATAACCTGTATATATTTTCCATAATGATGCCTAGAACCTGTTATTATTATTAAATTGGTGATCGGGGTGATGCGAGTTCTGAATATTTAATATTAATAAACTATATTAATATTTTTAAAATCTCATCTCGCAGTAATTAATTTGCCCCCTCCACTACACAAACTTCCCCAAGAAGTCTTAACAGTACTCAAATGACATACACAGTCACTGTACTATACAAATCATATCAGAAAACAAGCATCTCAGTAGATTTCTGAGTATCACAACACCAATTCACAATACAGAACAACCTCTCAAAGGAAATCCCACTGCTTTGAAATTTCTAGTATCATAAACTGTGCAGAGTGTCATCCTCTATCTCAGGAGTAGCTTAGAAAATTCAAAGCAGAGTCAAAGACAATGTTAACTGGCAAAGCCACTCCTACTACTCAGATGCACTTTTAACTTTTACTATCAAAAACAGAAAGTGATTTTATCCTACTAACATGAGCAACCAAAGCAAAAAAGCATCTAAAAAGAATTTTACAATTCTTGTTTCTAAGTGATATGGCTAGAGCAAACACTAGCACATAGACTGAAACACAACTTGCCTGTTTGGCTAATAATGTAGATAGCAGCTACCCAAAACTGTACTATCTCTGTGCATAAACACATGTAACTTCTTTTACATATCCCTGTTACATATCTATTACATGAATTAGCACACTGAGTCTTCACTCTCTTTAGGTAGGCAAGCAATCTCAGTAATATTTGCCAGCAAGAACCATCTAAATGGGCAAATGTGCAAATGACTGCTAAGCAAACAGTATCCTAACACTGTTTAAACGTTTTCAATCTAAAGTCTTTCTAACATTTTTCTAGTCTCCACACTCTTAAGAGCAAGAAAAATCTGCCTTTACTGACCTGCTGCCCTGTCCGATCTCCTGTGCTTCTAACAGAATCCATGGAAGTAGAAGCAACAGCTGCAGGCACCTTTAGCTTAGTTTCACTTTTTTGATATTTTGGCAAAGACTTTGTTCTTAAATTTCCTTTTGTAAACACTCCTGTAGATGAAACATAAGCAGAAAACACAGATTATAAAGTCAAACAGGACCCTTCTTTTGCCTGTTAGAACAGAACTTCTACAAAGCATCCTTGCTTTAACAGATCTTTGTGAAAAGATTAAGTATTTCAGTTATAAGTTTGCAACTTCCCCCAGTCTCTCATGCCACACAACCTGTTAAATCAACATACCAGCTGAAAGAGAGTGCACAGCATAAGAAGGGCACCAAAAAAGCAACATGCATTTCAGAATTTTCATGTCTTCAGAGTGAAGTTAGATGCAAAACTTGTGTTTGAGCCCCAAAAGCATAAAGTGGTTTTCTGCTTTGACACCCAAAGATAATGAAGAAACAAGGAGCAGTAATGCTGTTAAAATTACCACTCCTATGACAAAATATACTCTGTTATACAGCCACTCCACTGATTGCTCAGGGTAATCATCTGTTCCTTTCAGGACGAGGCACATGAGCAACCTTAACGTTGCAGCACACACTCCACAGATCACCTGTAAAATGCTTCCTCCCATGATTAGAATTAGTTCACCAATATCGAAGGTAATGACATGAAAGCACTGAAAATCCTGGTGCTGCAATTATAAAATGCCAACACTAAAACACGGTCAGATAAAACCCAATATCTTCTTGGTATTGCATAAGATTTGACTCTTCAGAAGTGCAAAAAGTCTTCAACGAAAAATACTGGTTTTATACTAGCAGACACATTATGAAGGAATTTTAGAACTGCACCAGCAATTCAAGGGAAATAATTAAATTATAAATTCTGACATCTACATGCTTGTACTCAAGAGAGAAAAGTGGATTTGAAATTCTCTTTCACAGTAGTGAATCTATTCCTATCATACAAGATCACTGCTTTTTTTTTTTTTTTCCAAGGCACAGAGTATAATGATCTGACATTTCCTAGCTTGAACTATGCTAGCTACAAAAGACACACAGACATTTTTAAATGGAGCTGTTTGGCCAGTAGTTTGAAGGGTAATCATGCTACCTCAAAACTAGAGATTACGATGCCTCAGAATGTATAACTGCTGGACATACTCCAGACATATTACAGTTTTACCACAGTTAATCATTCCCAGATACATTTTCAGAATCTGGTGTCACTGTAAAAATTGTGTTTGAAAACTATTAGAAAACTCTGAAGGGGGACTAAGAACATTCATCTTTTCCCCAGATACCACAGGATCTTGTACACAACCATGCAATCCACAACTTAAGATCAAGAGAACTACTAAAAAACAGTTCGTTTTTCTTTACACAGTGAACCTCCATTTTAATTGTTCTCTTCAAAATTTACAAAATATTTTAACATCTCTAACACTTCAACATTCTTTGGAGATCACATTAAAAATTCAGCTTACTCTATAGACTGGATAAAACTCTGACAGCTATACTGCAATAGAAACAACTCCCCTGAAATTTCATCTTACATCATATGCTTATCTAAGCAGCCTAAGTATAAATCCTGTGCACGATGTCCCATTAGAAATTGTGATGTCTCTGTACTTTACACATTTAAGTATACAACCCACATATCTGAAAAGTCATTGCAAAGATTTGCATTCACAGCAAAAGATTTTGTTTATAGCTATTAAAAAGAAGGTCGTACCTGAAAAAGGTATCACTGGCTGTTCATCAGAAACTGCATGCGGTTTTGTTAAAGGTAATAAATAAAGAAACAGAGCAAGCTTGACCCTTTAAACAGAAATAGAAATTTAAGTATTTTGGCTCTTAATTCTTCAAGACTATTGCAAAAAATCAAATTGGCAACACTCTGGAAGTACCAATGCCATACAATATTTGACTAGAAAATCTAACACCACGCAGATTGTTAGGAGGAAAAAAAAAATGGAATGTTTCCTTTATTACTGCACCCTTCAGCCTGTAAAGATTATCCTGGAGGTCACCTTCACAAAATATCCCAGGGACCAGCTTCAGTTACAAGTGCAATTACTAAGATAATGGAGTAATAACATTTAAATTAGAGCAGGTTATCGTTATATAAGAAATTTCTTGATATGTAGGGAAGAAAAATTCTGAAACTGTGTATATTCAGACCACGATGAAAAACATTTTGTACAATGTATTCCAAGAGACAAACGAGGAAATGTAAAACCTTTCAAAGGAAATTGGTCATTCTCATCTGATCATCACATGAGTCACAGAAGAAAGCCTGAGGACAGATTTTCTTTAAGAAGTTTCAAGAACTTGCAAACAACCTAGAGCTTTAACTATTTAATTACTTGACTGCAGAAAACACTTTTAAAAAATCACAAAAGACTGGGCACCATATATATTTGTGCTATGTTAGCGCTCACTGAACTGGAACCCTTTCGTCCCAGAAGTCACTAAGACTCAGCTGAGTTCAGAGAAAAGAGTAAATTAAAGTATCTTGCTTCACTTAGTTGAACATAAAGACTTCTCACATACACAACTAACATTATATTAAAGTGAAAAACAAAAGCGCAGTGCACAAAATTCTGCTCCACAATCTCTTATTTATACCTTTACATTCCTCAGCCTTCTACAGTCGGCCAGTTAACGCAATTATCTAATTTATAGATAAATGCACTTAAACTGTCTTCATCCAGTAAAGAAAAGATGTGAAAATATTCCAATTAACTTATATAAACTGTTGCCTTAAATAACATTTTGGTTTGATAGTACTAGCTCAAATACTTAATTGAATAAATGACTACAGAGTGGAGAAAATTATCAACAGCCTAGAAGCTTCCCCTCGTGGACAGCAACTTCAAATTCAATCAGTACCAACTATCTATCACAGAACTGACAGATAATCTGGCACAATCTGGCACACTGAAAAGCTCACTTGTGATCTTGGTGATCCACTTTATCACTTATAAACAACCATCATTCTCCAGTCTCACATCAGTTTTGAGAAAACAGGTTCATTCAATACTACTGCCAAAACCATCTCTTTTTAACAATGCTGAAAGCACTTTTGTTTTCAAAATTCCAAGTGTTGATCACAGCCAAGCCCAAACAGCTGTGTCAGCAACTACGACAGCACGTAGTATCCTCAGCAAGTACAGACAGCAAAAAATGTGTACACTCAACTCAGATTCACAAATTGCATTGGGTTAGAAGGCACCCTCGAAGATCATCTCATCCAAACCTCCTGCAAGTGAGCAAGGATACATCCAACTTGACCAGGCGGCCCAGGGCCACCTCAAATCTGATATTGAATGTCTCCAGAGACAGGACCTCAATCACATCCCTGGGAAACCCGTTCCAGTATTTCACCACTTTCATTGTAAAGAACTTCCACCTTATGTCTAAATTAAATCTATCCTGCTCCAGTTTAAAACCATTGTCCCTTGTCCTGTTGCTACAAGATCCTCTATACAGTCCTTTCCCAGCCTTACTTCAGCTATTGGAACACAGCTATAAGGTGCCCCTAGAGCCTGGCTGGATAGCCCAAATTCTTTCAGCCCTTTGATCACCTCTGTGGCTCTCTTTTGGACCCTTCACAGTAGATCCACATCTCTTTGTGTTGGGGGTGCCCCAGAGCTGGACACAGCACACCAGGCGAGGTCTCACCAGAGCAGAAAGGCAGAATCACCTCTCAACCTGCCACTCACAATTCTTGTAATGCACCCCAGGATGCAACTGGCCTTCTGGGCTGAAAAGATAGATTGCTGGCTCAAGCCTAGCCCACTAGTACTCTGAAGTCCTTTTCTACAGGGCTGATCTCAATCTCATCATCTGTCAGCCTGTATTGATATAATTCATAGCACTACAGCAAACAATGGAAGTCAGCAGAAGTTATTGCCTTCTCAACTGGTAGATGGTTAATCTGTGTGTCAATGCATGGCTATAAGAAATAAAATTGATTTGCCTAAACAACATTCAGCTTTTGAAGTTTGCCTGCTATATTGGAACACTTGAGGACAGGTACCTAGCAACAGCACAAAAAAAAATTAGTCAAAGCTGTTCCTGTTACTGCCTCCAGCTACCAGGACCACACTCCCATGAAGGTCTGCAGCCCAGTATGTTATAATAAACCAAGGCCTGATCAGGTTACCTTAATTAGCAGGACTGAAAATTGCAGTGGCTCAGGAGTCAATTCATAAAGAGGTTCAATATCCTCATCTTTGAGTGAAAGACTGGGGGCAGTACCAACATCAACCACTGAACATTAATCCATTGTCAAGTGCCTCTCAAGACTGCCAATAACATGACTATACACATTACAAACCTTGTACCACAACAGCAAACGTTCAAGGCAATAGCAAAGAAAATCATCATAGGCATTAGAGAAACTAAATATTGTATGATGCTGTACAGCTGCCCTAGGGCAAGCAACAGTGCATCTGCCTGGCTATGTTTCATCTATGCAGAAACTATGAAGTTCAGTTTTCCAAAACTATTAAACTAACATTGCCAAATTTGCCACCAGCTCTCCCCCTTTGTTGAAACAATTTGTTATTATTTGCTCTTGTACCATATGCATTTCCAGGTATTTAAACTTTTCTAAGATACTATTTGCAAAAATACATAAAATGGAAATGGGTGTCAGAAGAGCCTCATTCCTTGAAATATTATGATGAATGAGACTACTGGGCTCATGAAACTACATCTAGTCATGGGAAACAACCTGTCCCCCCAGTAGTTACTTGATAAATTTGCACTGCTATTGTAACTGCATCAACAGTTCCACAGCTGAACAACTGA